>JAODLL010000103.1:0-14320 GCA_026546735.1 Forbesichthys agassizii | reverse complement strand
TATGGAATGTGGGACAGAGGGGAAAACAAGGATAGGTAGAACGATTGTTCAAAAGTTTCTATTTCAACTCCCTAGAATTTGAAGCAGTATTAAAGCACCTGGTGGGGAGGGACATGTGTGGTAAGGGCTGACTGGAACCTTATTAAACAATGGGCAGAAGGAGGGGAGTACTAGATAAGAATAAACAAAGTACTAGACCGCATTACAACAAATGCTAGTGGAAGGGCTAATTATAGCAAAATCGAGAGAGTAGTACAATTTCCAATGAAAACAGTGGTTTTGACGCACCTCCAGAGCCAACGGAGGAAGAAAACTTACACAGACTCACAGAATCACTTAAAACAGCCTTCATCAGAGATGTAAAGGCACCTATTCAAATTTATGTGAGAACTCACCTTATATGCTATGAGGGAGAAACTTTGGCTAAACTGAAGACATATGCTTTACATGCTGATGCTGAAAAGATGAGAACAAGCAAGAGCAGACAGCTGCATATGTAATTGATGCATTAACACCTGAAATTATTTTCAAGGGTCAAAGACCCAAGCAGGGTTAATCCGGTGGGAGGAGTGCAGCCAGCAGAAACCAAACAGATCATTGGGGAGGAAAGCCAACGAGAGGAAACATGTGAATGTTTTAATTATGGAAAAATTATCACAGTGCTAGAATCTGCAAATCATGAAAAAAAAAAAGTAAAAATAAAAATAAAAAGAAGGGCCTGGGCATTTTTTAATGTTATCTGAATAGACAAGAGGGGGCAAAGCAGATAGGAGCACACACAGAACACAGCAGTAATGGGAGGGACTGTTATGTGACCTAACTCAGAAACCCATAACTCATAACTAAAGGATAGTCAAATACCAAAATTGGACATGCAAAACAAGGGGAAGTTTACTTATTGAATTATACACAGACGATAAGATGGAATTTGTATCTGTAGAAATACTGTGTTTACACAAACCCAAATGTAGGATTGAATTGAATGTTAATGGACAGCCTGTAATTTTCCTGTGAGATGCAGGTGCTTGCTGATCAGTGATTACGTCATCAGATACACCGCGAGGTATCAACCAGATTATCCGACACGAATGTAAGTGTACAGACTGCCTCGGGACATTCCTGCAGGGATGCTAAAACAACATTGACACTGATTAAAGACCCTGTCGCTGATAAAAGCATAAGAGCAAGCTTTGTGGTGCGGTGTTTTCCCAGTGAATTTGCTGGGACGTGATTTAATGTGCTCACTAGGGGTCTGTGTCTCTCCCTCAGCTGATGAATTGCATGCAACCAGAATCAGAGAGACGCACGGACCAATGGGATTGGCTATCCTCGACCACGGACAACCAAACCAGTGGTGGAGCTTGGAGCCAACAAGGGTCCGAGGTCTTAAGGTTTACATGGTATTGGTAGATAAGGCTTAAAGTAAAGATCAGAGCGAAAAATGTTTTAATCACAAATTGCATTGAACCTTTTAAGACAGACACCCACCAGGTGTCTGTGAGACTTATGATGAGCAATTCCTTACAGAAATGATTCACCAAATTCTTTCTTTAAATAATCTCTTCTGGTCAGATGAAGGCTTCACAGCGGCCCATGTCCAGTTCACCAAAGAACTGCAGGCATTATACAAGTCGAGGTAACCTGCACACATGTCTCTATGAGACTTATGAAATAGTGTATAGCAAGATGCTCATTTGTTCATAGAAGCACTGGATATTGACGTTTGGGGGACACAGAGACAATGGGTACACGTATATTCAAAGCATGTGGCAGAACAACAGGCTAGTATGTGATGTTCTGATAACACCAACGACACATTATTCCGTGGCCTAACTCAGGAACAGGACGATTTGTTGCAAGACGTTCCTGATACGCTTTATTCACGAGGAGTCGCTAGGTCTAATCAAAAACATAATAATGCCTAAATCATCGTATAGACCCTATCACACTAGAAGCAGTATCCTTTAAAACAGGAAGCTATTGATGGGATATCAGAAACATTTGATCAATTGGTAAATGGGGGTGTAATTGTTCCAGGAGATGATGCATTCTGTGATACTCCTATGAGACACATGATGCAATGTTTGGGTATGGTAAATTACTGCAGACAGTGGATCCCTTGATTTTCTGAAAAAACAAGGTTACTGACTGGATTCATTTACGACGTGCCAATGGCACCAGTAAATAAATTATAGTGAACAGAAGAAGCCAAAGAGCTTCTTAAAGTCTTAAAAATATTAAAAGAAACTTTGTCCATCCACGTGTTGCCAAATTATTATTATTTAAACAGTTTATCTAAACTATCGATTGCAGAAACGACCACAAGGGTTCAATTCTAAACAAGGGGGGAAAAAAAGGAAAATAATTTAATGAATTAATAAATAAATGAAATAAAAATTAAGAATCAAACATAATTTACTCAATGTAAACATACATAGATAGCTGGGTTTGAATGTTCGGCATACACGCGAAGGAGGGAGTTAATGTTGATAGGCAATGCTAGGGCAGACATGACAGCTTTGTTCCTTCTTAAAAGCAATGCAGGTAAACGCCACATTAAAAAAGGAAGAGAAAAGCCATTGGCAGGCTGAAGGAGCACTACAAAACGTAGACAGCAGTTATGTGTGCCCTAACGGTACATACACTAACAAAAAAAACAAAAAAAACAAAAAAAGTATATATATATATATTATATAATATATAATAAATTATTGACACATATGCCAACGCATGTGTCAAAAGGGGGGATGTGTGAAATAAGGTATTTACCTCATATGGGTTAATAACTTACTTAGATTAACAAGAAATATATGCCTGTATGTAACAGTTTAGAAAAAAAAGAGAAAAGTCATATTATTTTTTTAGTTGCAGAGAACAGAATGTCTACTGCTACAAGTGGAAAATCTAATGCCCTTGAAACTAATCTATCTGGAGGAAAAAAAAAACAATATCTGAATAGGGTAGCTAGGAGCCCATGGTGTAAAACAGTGGGTGACCGCACCAGTGGAGGAATGAAGAGATTTGTCAAGCACACTACAACATAGGCCAGCTTTACATTCCTCCTCTGTTAAGACACACACACACACACACACACACACACACACACTTCTTATGTATTATACCCAATGAGTTGAAAAACAAACTTGGCACAATATTACTAAAGCCTCTAAAGTATGGTGAGCCATTAGCGGCTAGTTGGCCGTGAGCTGGGACAGCACGAACACAGTAGCATGATCTATCAGTTAAACATTTAAACACACAGTTAAAAAACTCTCACTATGTAAACCAGACTTTGTATGACAGTTGAGATAAGAACACACACACACACACACACTTTAGATAAATTAAAGAGGTCAATGAGCCACATTTTTGCAAACACACATTTGGTGTGGAAGCATCGGGGTACAAAAGGGTTTGACACAATTTAGAGGTCATTCCTCTCAAGCCCGCAGAAGAAACCAACCGATCACCAGATATTTAGGTGTGAGCAGAATGTGAACTCTTTTTAGACTCTTAGTTCTAGGATCGACTAAAGCATAGATGCAGAAATCTATTACAACCTTGTCGAACACACATCTTATCAGCATGAGGAATGTCACAAATGAAGATGCAGGACAATATTGGTGTAATATAGAAAAACAAGCAAGTGATATCTATAAAAAATTTAAGATACATGTACAGAAGCTAACACCTAACAATCTCTTGTCACAACTGAAATAGATGAAGAAGCGACTGATTTAGATTCACTTTTAGACATCACACATGGACCAGACAGAAATAGGAATGTTAGGATTGCATTGCAAATATGTGGTGATAACATTGTTTGTGCTCTATCCCGTTTCCAGACTACAGCTTAAACTTCAGCCCACTTAGGAGAGGGACTGAGGAACGATGGGGGTAACGGTGAGACGTGTTGTTTCAAAAACGCTACTCTACTACTACTACTACTACTCCTCTACTTGGGCAGTCTAATGACAAACAATTGAATGGAAAGTAAAAGGATACATTCACTTTTATTGATAATACCACTTAAAAGGAGCAGCACTAGATTCCATGTGCCAATGACCCAGGCAGAGACATGTATTATGCCTCCCTGCCAACGGGAGGTAGGTGAGACTGTCCTTATGTGAATTGAATAATGTATAATTTATTTAAGCCTTACTGCTCATATAAATTGGCTAACAGCATTGTGTGGAAGTGCACCTGTCCCTTTCAGACTGACCAGTTGGAAGAGGCCATGCTGTATGGGAGTGACACAGACTTGTGGCCTGCGTGGTATATCATGTCTTGCCCAAATGGGTGGAATGGTCGCTGATACCCGGCAACCGTCGGCACAGGTACCAAGTGTATCCCATGGGTGCTGAAGGCAGCCCAGAGGCTAAGATGGACAGGCAGTACTGCAGTACTGCAGTACAAAAACCACATTGGCCCTAAAAATAAAATGTATGGATTGACTTGGCATATTCTCACATTGGCACATGAGAACTGAAAATGCAGTAATTTTATTGATGAAGGAGCAGAAGGTAATACGATCAGCTGTAATACAGCATCGTTTAGTTTAGACTGCCGGAAGAGGAGAGGTCTGCAAGAATGTAAACAACATATTGTTTTCATTTGCCTGACAATCATAGAAATATTTCTGATATTTCTCACATGCAACCTGCTACAGTTGAGCCCTGCTAGCGTTGTCTGGAGTTGTGTCTTTCACTCTCTCTCTCTTATTCTCCCTCTTGCAGTGTGCTGACCGCCAAGCCAAAACTTTGGAACCAATAAGAAACAATGACGTGTCATAATTCAGCGCCAGTCCCTGTGCAAGCGAGCCATCGCTTCCGCAGTAGGGAACAAGGCAACCATCCTCTCGTTACCAGCTTTCAAAGCTCGGTCAGAGCAGTGGCCCTGGGGACACCCAGGTGTGCCTATGGGCATGCTGACTGATTTTATTGTGGATTTCTAACATATATAGACTAAATCTTTGTATTTGCTTTACACAGTCTTTAAAAAAATGTGATGATTACTTCTAGGACTACTTTCAAATTTGAAAGGGAAGTTTGCAGAAGAAAAATACATAAAACAATCAGCTGTTCTCTTGATCTTTCGTTAACGTCAATCAATAATTGAAATGATGTCTTGCTTTAATGTGATCCCCTAAGGAACATTCACAAAAATATGAAGATTTGGCGCCGCCAAGAACTATATAGCTTTGGATGGCATTTAAAAGAACAGTGTTTAGGTGTGAAGTAATCTAAAAGTAATGGAAAGTAATCAGATTATGTTACTACAATTAGATTATCCAAAAATTATGTTACTGATTAGAATTTTAGTCTGGTAACTAGTAACTTTAACAGACTAAAAAGTTACCTACCCAACCCTGCATGTTAACTATTGTATCTGGCTAGTGGCTATTCTTTCCTACTGGGGGACCTTAATGTCAGTGCTCAACGTGCACATATAGTGTTGGTTGCGAACATTTCAAAGTTCCTTTGAGAAGAGAGAACTGCGCATAAAGCTATTCAATACCTCATCAATACCTCAACGAAATATACATTACCGTAAAACTGCAGATAATATCCCCGGCTTCTATTTGCTTCAATCAATAAATTCAACCAGTCTTTATTTGAGAGAGGCATTCATTCATTCATTTCAATACTTTCATGCAACACGCTTGCTAACTCTTGCCATGATAAAATTGATTATTTAAACCAATATTAATATTATTTGTATGTGTTGTAAAATTGAATTAAAAAAATACAGATACATCTGAATTAATTACCAGTAGTAGTCATAGTTTGAGAAAAAATAACAATAATTTAACAGATCTAACATGTGTAGCACGTGTTAAATTACATGTATTCTGATCCAAACCATGGTGATATCTGGTTATTAATATTGTTATTCTTCATCCCAGGGCATTAAGTTAGAGCACAGGTTAAGTGTAGATGTAAACATCTATTGTTATGAAGTTAAAACTTTAAGTTTTTCTCCCATTATCTTTTTCTGCTATTCTCCTCATCTATTTATTCCGACTCATCTGCGTCACTCTCAACACACTATATTGAAAAAGTATTAGCCATTTAAAAATATTATAATTATATATAATTAATATAATGAATATCAAACAGATGGCCCAGTGGGCAAAGGTTTTATTAGGCTACATCCAGTGCTTAATTTGTAAACCATAAGATCCCGGAGCTCAGAGAGGGTGCTGGCTTGAGGAAATATGTCCCAGAACACACGCGCACAAACGTGTGTGTGCGCACGCACAAAAAGGAGTCAGTGCCTGGAGCACATCGGACACCATGATCAGTAGCTGTTAAAATAATAATGGTCAGCAGCAGTCCTGTAGATGCATAAATGGCGGGGAAAAAAAACATCGCCCAAGAGTTGAGGTTTCCATGGCAACGATAAACATATATAGGTCTAGAGCAAAAATTAGCCAGAATACCAAAAACGGTGGGCCTATATCATGACATGGCTTGATTCATTAACCACCATATTCACCATATGTATCTTCAACCTTATTAACACTACACACCAGAGAAACAAAAATGGTGCTTACCTTACTGTATATTTATCCAAAACATATATATATAAATACTGTATATATACAGTATATGTGTATAATATATAATTGCTACTTGGGGAACTTGCTGCCAGCTGTCATGCTGAAGTCCCTGCTGATCCAGACACGGCACACATTAGCCAGAGCTGAGCTCTATCAGATCGTAACACCATCTGCTTTGTAAATTAAATAACAGGTGAGCAGCATCCTGCTGTTGTTTTGCCAGTCAGCCACATCCTAGAAGATCAACTGACACACAGGACCCGTTTCAACGGTTTAACTAGACCCTTCACAACCCATTATAAGACAAATTTGAACAGAGGTTCAACCCATGTTTGACAGAGAAATATATGATGCTAGAGCAATGTGTCCAACCTTAAATCTGTCACAGCCAAATAGTGTTAAAGTAGGAGGAGGAGAAAAAGTAGGACATTGTTGTTGGTTCTATTTAAAATTAAACATGGTGGACAGGTGTATTTGTAAATTATAAATGGAAAGTAAAAAGCAAACCTACCTGAGGCCCTGCGTAACGATGCTGCTGTCTCTACATGAAGCTCATCTGAGGAAACTATGTCAGGAGTCCTGCTAGATGTTGAGGAGCTTGATGATGATAGATCAGAGGTTACAGAACTAGTCCGAGATTGGTTGTATGACTCTAAAATTGTTGGCAGTTGGTTAGATGGCATTGAGGAGCGTTCAGGCTGGTTTGTTACATTGTTTGGTGGTTGGTAGGATGGCATGTTCATTGCTAATTCTTTGGGGGTTCGGGTTGAACTTGTGGATGATCCATTGGATAGTGTTAAGCTGTTTGTTGATTGTCTGGCTGCCGGGGAACTATTTGATGGTGAACTTGTTGATTCATGTGATGCTGTTGAGCTTGTATGTGACTGAATGACTTTGTCTGAGATGACTGATGACCAGTTTGATGGGGTTGAGGTGGTCCTTGATTGGTTAGAAAGCGTAGAATCTGATGATGTTTTATGTGATAAGGTGAGATTTGAGACATGATGCTGGCCTGACATAAATTCCAAGCCAGCCGGTGCTGTGTGAGCTGATGGAAGGTCAAAGGATGTAGTGTTGGTTGTTAACATATAAGCTGTTCTCTGACGTTCCTTTGAGAAGAGAAACAAATAATAACTGTGTGCATAAAGAAGATCTATGCAATATCTCATCTTACCAAATACAGTATATTACATTATTTGTCAAAGTGATTCAAACATAACCAACAAACAATAGTGATTATCCCAAATAATTACATAAAAGTTCCCTGACTGTTACAGGACACTAAGCAACAAACTCTTGTTTTATTAATGAATTATTCCCAGAATAATATTCTGGCATCTGGGGATGGGAAAGGGAGTTGATGGGAAAGGAAGTTAAAGAAAAAATTAATTCATCCTTTCTTTCATTATTGATTTTACTGTGACTTCAACCACCAGCATTCTCATCCAGATCAAAGCTCCCTACTGTTATAGGATTTTCCTATTTGTGCAGGGCTATGGTAGATTGTGTAGGGGAGTTCATCGTAGCTACAAAGTTTGTGCAACTTCTGGTTGCATATTTCAGATTTAGATATCGACATCCAGACAAACGGAGAGCACATTAGTCAAGCTGGGAATGTGCTGGTCCAGACAGTGTCAGTATTACAAACATCCAAGCCTGTCTGGACACCCGAGATCTCAAGCCATTGCTTTCATCTCAAAGGGCAGTAACAAAGGGACAGAGGGGTAGGGGGAGGGGAGATGGCGTTTTAGAAGGGAGGACATTTTACTATGCATTATTAAATGTTTATTACACAGATATTAGCCATAAATTATATTATCGTGCTGAAAACAGGGCAGCCATTGTGACTATAGTAGTAATAATCCTATGCAACTTGTTTATCCACCTATGCTATTGAAGATTGTAAAGGCAGAGGCATTGAGTGCCAGGAGAACAAGAATGCAGAGATTGAAAAATCAGATAGAAGTTTCCCCTATGGACCCCAAGTGGTGGCGGAAGCGTTTCTGATATAAATGTATAGTGCTCCACCTCAGTGACTTAGTCGGGCAAGTTTTGTTGTTTGACAAAGCCAAATAGTCAGCTCTGCTTACTGGAGCATCTAATTAAAAAGACCAATCATCTGTGACCCTATTCTGGAATTGATACCGATGAGAAGCTACAAAAATACACATAATTTGCTCAAATTTGAAAAATATGTTAGGCTATAACGAATTATTGGTATTGGATGTAATATATATTTTGTAATTGAATAGGTAGACAATTATAGAAACTACAGGAATCCATGTTCATTTGGAAATACTAATGAAATAACATAGAAAGCAATATAGAGCTTTTGCTCTTACAAACATATCTGGATGATTTCTATTCTACAATTTACATTTTAAAGCAAAACCAGTATTCCGACTCCTTTAGATTTTTCTTGTATAAAAGGATAGACTCTTATTTAAATTAATAAAATTTATTATATATTCAGTAAAGGAAACTGCAATTAGTAATCACATGGTTGTCATTGTGGAGCGCTTAACATGATTTATTTATCTTTAGTGGTCCCAGGCTTGTAGTTCTGGTCCAGTCGACTGCTGTGTGCCGTGTTTAACGTTTCCATCAATGGAGCTCAAGCAGTGGCTCCAGGCCTTACCTGCTCCATCTGGGAAGCGGTGTCCCATTTCTGCAGCATTATCCGTCCGGTCCCGCTGTTAAAGAGAGAACAAGGCATGGTTTGTTCCTGAAGGTATCAGCACTGCTGAGCAACACAAAGATCTGTCGCTGACACACACATAATGCTATCTGCAAATCGCTACCGCTGTAGTAATAGATAGATGAGCTGCTTATAAATATGAAAAATAAAGTGGCTAATTACAATTTTATAATAAAATGAGCCTGCTAATAACAACAACAAACATAAAAAACAATAATATAGGCAAACTCACCTCTGAGCTTCATGCCCGTTAGAAATATTGGCTCTGTCAATACCACAGGAAATCTGTGCTGAAATTAAAAGCAGAGAAAAAAGGAATGGAACAAAACAAAATCAAACAGAAAATTTATATAAAATAAGTTAAGAAAATATTCATAAATCTGTGTTTAGTGTAGGCAATATAGGATACTGTAGCCTAGGTCTGTATACAGCCATGGAAAAAATTGAGAGACCACTGCAGCAGTTTATCTTATTCTTAGGCTACTATTTATAGTCTACTTATATATATTTACACGTAATAAATGAATTTTTATATCTAGATACCTCTTCATGTTATATGTTTTACATTTACAGTGTATTTCTGTCTATGTGTATATGTACTACATACAAATAATGTGTAGCAATCTTTTCCGCGGCAGTACGGGCCTTTAAGTAAGCTAATGAAAATAAAAATCGTAACAGTCCTAAAACTAAATATCAGTCTATTTGTACGAAGAGGCATTTTAAAAAATTTAAATATTTCTTCTTTTTTTACATAAAAATATCAAGAAGTAGCATTCCCCGATATAGCGCTTCAAACACGCTTTGATAATGAGTTCATAAGTTGGGCTATTGGCTACCGTTATTTATGCGTCCAAGTTGTATGACCTTTGTAACTTACCTTGATATATGAGGATAACATAAAATAATAATGCACTCAAAAAACGTTTCCAGCCAAGATTTAAAAAAGGATCCATTCGTGATTGCCACGATCCACTGGTCGTGAAGTGGTTTTCTCCGCGGACGGACGAGTACGGCTTTAGTGGGACCATCGACACATCATTCCACGCAGCATCACGATAACGTTTTCCGGTTACAACTCCGTTGCGTCCTCCTCTCGTTCAACATTCGGCTGATCCGCTGCCATGGCTGCGGCTTCTTTTAAGACACGGGCGCACCTTACATTTGCATAACGCGTGCGCGCGCGCCAGCGCGTCCACAGAAAGCTCGTTTTGAGGAGGCGAGAGTCGCGGGACTATGGAGACTTGAGAGCCTTGAGAGTCTTTATCAGTATTTATGTCTACAGTGACTCGTTAAAAATACAGCGGTATCTTACATGTTTAAGTTTGAATAGGCTGTGAATTAGCAAGGGGGCATGTTAATGTGCTCACAATACAATAAAACGATAATTAAATTTATGATATTTTTGTTACCACACGGCAGGACCGGCCGCAGCTCTTTTGTGGCCCTAGGCACAAAAACATAAAAATGTGTGTACCAAAAGGTGCATTTAATTCAATACAACTTTAGGCCTATCCTACATTTTGCATAAAAATATCAAAATTATTGCTCACACGGAAACATATTTCACACACTGGAAGGTTTGACTTGAATTTGTATATTATTTTAAATAAATGTGTGACATGAATTGATTCAGTTACATCAACAACATTTAATATTCCCTTAACCTGTCTGTCTTGAAGCCCAGTTGCGGAAACAAAGCCCCTTGCCTTTCCACTGAACATTTTAAAAAGGCATGAACAGTATGGCTAACTTCATGATTTATCTATGCATTTCTTCACTTAACTCACAAAACTAACCATAATCCTACTGGAAGAATGTCAAGTCGATAGGCTGGGTTCCACCACCTTCAGCTTCCTCAGCATTTGGGAGTCTATGCAAAATTATTTCAGCATTTTCGAAAGAGCTGCTACATAGAAAGCTCTTACCGTCCTACCAGTTGAAAACAATGTGTAATACTTGATGTGTAATACTCCATTTGATGTGGATCATTTAGGCACAGCTAAATATTTCATTCATCATAACCTACTGACAAATTAATGATATCTTAATATCAAATGACAACCAGCAGTCACTCACTGAATTATTCTCTTTTTCATTGCACAGGAAAGGTCTATTTTTAATGAATGCTTTGGTATCAGACCATAATGAAGAGGCCTTTATCTGCCAACTTTTCCTGCTTATAATCAACTTCTTTAAGTGATGTGTCTGTGATGGACCTTGCTGGAACAAGGCATCCCAGGACCTGCCTGGTAAGTCTGGACCTCTCTCTCAAGTTTACCCCTCTCTGACTCTGGGTAAATATGTGGAATCAAATGTCAAATTTATAAAGAGTGATGAGTTTTTTTTCTAATTTAACACATAATCTAATAATTTGCATATCAATGACGTCATCGCATATTCATTTGAAAGTCAATACAACATGACATCCTCCCGCCGGCCCCTCACAGACATACACACAAGTTTCTGACTGCCTGAACACCTCACAAGATGAGAGGGAGAGAATCCGGCACTGTTGGACTGTGATAACTCGAAGCAGCATATGAGAATACATTTCAAAATTAGGTTAATTTTCCCGCCTTTTCCCTAGTCTGAATAAGTCGTGAAATTTGTTGCTAGTCGTTGTTTTAAAATAAAGTCGCTAAGAGGGTCTGAATAGTCGCTAAAGCTAGCAACAAAGTCGGCAAGTGGGCAACACCGCATTTTAACAGTAACGGTACTAATACTGTTGCCTACTGTACCTTGTACAGTAGACTACAGTCAGTGGCATTTTGATCTTCAATTTAATAGTGGGGCTAAATACATTAATTAGTGTAAATAAAATCAGCTAGTTCAGGCTAAAAGCAGGAGAACAACATACTGCAGTCTTGCCTCGTAACGTCGCTGATCGGTACTGATGTTCTGAGAGACTATATGTGGCTATATGTGAAAAACAGCACCATTGTTTTCTCTTTAATATTAGTTTTAACAAACATTCATGTGTTTTAGGCCAGTTATTCCTTCTTCCACATTAATAGTGCTCAGGTCCCCCTTTTGTGTTGGTGTCCACAAGTTGTTGAACATGTTGTCCACAATAGCATAACCATAATAGATCATATTATAGCAACTTGCCACACAAAGTGGTTATGACACAATAGCCTATAATTACTGATCATTTCCATTTTATTTCACACCCCACCAAGTCAATTTGTGACAATATTAACCAATATGGTTGCCACACCAACTGACAACATAATAAAATAGCCTACTAATTATTAGTGATTTGCAGCATGTAAAGTGATGACATTACAGCCTATATGTTCAAGGCTAATAAAGTGATTTGCCACTCTAAGTGACAATATAATATATTTACTAATTGTGACCAATCACATTCACACAGGAGATTTAATTCTGACAATTTATTCACATGTCAAAAATATTTCAGAAAACCCAAATGGGTTGGACCTGCACTGCGCAGGTCCATCCGCATCAGAAGGGTAGATTATATTGTGTAGCCTGCTGAGTCCATTCTGCCTCTGCTCTCCAACACTGCCTTCTGTGGAGACAGATGATTAGTGATGGCACACACACCTATTTCCAAATCCTTCCCATAAACTACAATCAGTATCTATGAGCAGCACTCAAACCACATTATTACTTAATAGTGATGTGCCCCTTAAGTGATGAAATGGTCATACATTACTAATCATTAATTAATAGTGATGTGCCTCGCCAAGTAAATTCACAACATGACCTTACATGATTAATAATTACCTAATCGTGATGTGGCAAACAAACTCCTTGGTGGAAAATGGTACTACTAGTGACTTGATTTTATTTTATTTTAGCAGCTCTGAATGCTTAATTTATACATGTATATTGTAGGCCTACATTTACTAGTGGATTGAGATTGCACCTGCAATAATATTACTTAAAATGTCAGGTTATATGTTCTATTTATACATAGACATACACCTCTACTGCTAGTATAAGTGTACCCATTAAGACAATGTACTCTTTAAACCCACTCTATTTAAAAATCAGATTTAAAAAAAAAAGGAAACACCAATATTTTATGCTACTCATTATTTTAACCAATGCAGCAATTTGAATACACCTTTTAAATGAGAAATGCATATTGCATTCCCTTTTAAAGTATAAAAAAGTATTTAAAAAATACCTGATAAAAGATTTGGTGGACTTAATGGGCATTATAGGCTACCATAATATCAGCATTTTGTTACCAAAATTGCTCGGTAGATCTCAGGAACTGTGAATGGCTCCAATGTGGCATTGACGTGTCGTTGGACCTTTGCACGTTGGCATGCTACACAGGCCCTGGCCCAGTCCTGAACATCCGTCTTTATGCCTTGCCGGACGAACTTTGCTGCCACCACCCTTTGTGAAGGCTTCACACCTGGGTGTGAAAGACCGTGGATGGCAGTAAAAACCTGCCATCTCCAACCCTGATGCACCACAAGGCATGGTTGCGCTGTAGACACGTCACAAAGCAATGTCCTCCAAATGAAGATCTGTAATTGCCGTTTTGTATGCTTGGATGTCAGGGTCTGTGGCCTGGTCTGCAGCCATGTGGGCATACGTTTTTTTTCCATAGAGAGGATAGCAAGTGCATTTAGACGGTCTTGGCTCATGGCGTTTCTGAGAAAAGTTTTAATCCGTTTCAGTCTCGGCGTTAGTAGTCTAGATAGGAGTGAAGCTGTAAAATCGATCCTGTAGGTTGAATGATTTGTCAATTTAACGCAACACCAGTACCAATTGACACTGTACTGATATATCTGTTTATTCGTCAGCCATAATAGAGATATAGTCGGCATTTTTCACTTCTGCTGTGATGGTGTCTCGCATAACTTCTAACATGCAGGCCAGCAGTTCATTTTGAATTACATTCGATGTGCCCTTAAAAACAGTAACTGTGTCCAGGTGATTCTTCAGAACGCTGTCCAATGTCGCAGCAAACCACCAACCCTTTAAAAATCCCCTGGTTTTCAGAGCCATCGCGCTCATCGTGGCCACGTAATGCAAGTTCAAAAGCACCACATAGCTTTATACAGTCTAATATG
>JAODLL010000102.1:0-14323 GCA_026546735.1 Forbesichthys agassizii | reverse complement strand
CCATTTAGATCTGGTGGGGCTTACCTCTACGCACAGTCTTGGTTCTGGAACCGTTCTCCTGGATAGGGGATGGACTTCTACTCTGGAGTTGCCCAGGGTGTGAGGCGCCAGCCGGGTGTGGGGATACTAGTAAGCCCCTGGCTGAGCGCCAATACGTTGGAGTTTACCCCGGTAGCCATAGACTGTAAATACATGGAAACCCCTCCGTGATGTCACCCATACGTTCTCTCAAGACCGGGTTTGAAGCACATCAGGTTCTGCCGTCGCCATCTTTGCAGTACCTGGCTCTGCCTGAAACGCCCCCATCAATATAGTGGGATACTTGTATGGCCAATGTACATTTACCTGATGAGTTAGTTAAAACTTCAACTCTGTTTCATGGATGGTGAGAGTTGCTATAGAGACCGACACAGTTTTTAAACTAGGCGGTAAACATGTTTATATTGGCTTTAGAATTTGATATATTTGCTTTGGGGATTGGCTACCTGTTGTAGCCAGTCTTAAGTGGCCATTTGAGGAACTGCAGGCTTTGATACATGTCTAGGTACTGCAGGTAATAGCTTGTCCATAGAACAAAGACAGTCAGCCAAGCTACCTACTACTGTACAGGTGATTCTGTGGCCTGGAGACCTAATGGTTAATGGTTTGCTAGCATAGCAACATTGGACACCATGTTGGATGTGGCAGTTGTTCTGCCATAAAATCTGTTAGCTCCCACTGTTAAATGTCATTGAAATACAGTTTAGAATCGTGAAGGTGTGGGCTGGCCAATACGAAGAATGATTTTAACAGGTAATGTATCCTAGTGGCTTGCTGCTTCATTACAGTGATGTGAGGAACGAGAAGATTCATACACATTATAAACTAATATAAAATAACTGCGCACAGGTAAATGTTGTAAATGTAACCGTAACCAGTTTTTCTCCCACTGAAGATGTGTTTTGGTTGTTTCTGGGCTTTAGCCTTGCATCCAGAATGATGTTTCAAAGCCAGCCTGCATATGTGTTGAAATAACTCCATTATACAAATGTCACCGGTCCCCTGAAGTACGTGTTGTGTACCCCAAGGCATTGGTGATGTCATTGTGTTGTCATGGACACTGTGTCATGACTGCTGTTGTGTCTTCAGGTTCCTGTCTGCTTCTGCCACTCTGGACGACATCGCCCAATCTGAAGCGTGAGTGTCTCTCCCTTCCTCCTGTCTGATAAGGTTTCTCCATGGTCTTTCCCATGATGCTGTCTGAGGTGTGGCTGCCTTGTCGCCTCCCTCTGCAGATGTTGCTAGTGGTGCTCCTGGCGTCTTCTCACTGAGCGGGTTTAGTAGTAGTTTGAAGATGAGCCGTAAGCGATACAGCTTGCACAAGTATGTGTCCTGACCTGCTGTTTGCGGTACAGTTCTCAGTGTGTCTGGGGTCGACACCCATCGCTTGAGACGGCATTGCTTTGCAACTTTAGTGCTTTTTATTTTCCTCTCAAAATCATCTGCTACATAACTGAGCGGCTTATCTTTAATAATAACGCTAATTAATATAGGTCATAAGGTCAGCCAGCCATTAGAAAGCATCAATTTGTACAAGTTACACATCAGTATACAGTAGATTGATTAGTCAAAATTCACATTTACGCTTTTACGAATTGCTGATCTGAGAAATGTACCAAAGACGCGTAGGAACTGTAAATGTGTTCGAATGCCAACATTAGTAGGTATAAGGGCACAGGCAGTGTTGGGCAAGATGCATTAAAAATGTAGTGAGCTGAGCTACCAGTTACTCTACGTTAAATGAAGCTTCACTACACTGAAGCTACCCCAAAAGAAATGTAGCAAACTAAGCTACATGTAACCCGGCAAAAGTAGTTCAGTACATTTAAGATATTTTTTTCCCTACATTTTATTGTACCAACATTCAAAAGTGTAAGTCAAACAAATAAACAGGGCAAAACTGTTCAGTTCAACTGTTTATTCAACAATAAGATGTGTCCTCTGCTCTCACTTTTATTTCTATCATGTAAACTCAGTCTTGTCTTTATTCCCCCTAAATCCCCTGCATCAAAGTCTCAGGCATCAGCCCAGTGATTGGTAGGCCTACATCTACGGCATCACCGTCATATGGAAGTGCTTCTGTCGGCTACACGTGTAGCCTAGGTCCGTGTATGTGATGGCATCACGTACTGATTCTGAAAACTATAATCTGGTGTTTCTACACGGCCCTGGCTTTGTAATAAGGAACACAAAGTTGTGCAGGTCGCACAACACTGTGTTACCAATGTGGGTGACACAGATTCTGAGGGAGCACCCTATGGCATCGACTGGATTTTTATATTATCAATATTGTAGTTATCCGATTAATTGAAAAAATAATCGATTAATCGCAACAACAAAAAAAAATCGTTTAGTACAGCACTAGTATATGTGTGTGTACAGTATATAGTGTGTGTGTGTGACACTGCACCAGTGGTCAGTACATTTGCACAATGGGCCTGTTCCTCCTGGTTATATTTGTGTGTTGGGGTACAGGCCCAGCTGTTGGGGTAACATTCAGTGAGCTAACCCCCATATATCTTGCGTGGGTGTGTGTGTGTGTGTGCGCGTGCGCAGCTATAAGAAGACCCAGGAGACCCTCTCCCAGGCCAGCCAGAGGACCACTGCTGCTCTCTCCACCATGGGCACTGCCATCAGCAGGAGACTGGGAGACATGAGGTACACCTGGAGCCAAAAATGGCTGCATGCTGCTGCCCTCTGCGCTCTGCCATGTATGACCCCAGACCCCCCCCAAGACCTGCTTCATAGTGTGACCCCTGACCCGCCCCTCCCCACCTTAATGACACGGGTGCACAGGATAAATGACTAAATGTTGTTAATACAAATAGATTACTGCCTAAATAATAATAATGAATATAATACTATATCATTGTGGATCCTTCACTCAACCATTAATTCATGCAGTTGTTGTGTAGCACTGTTTCCATGGATCCTGGGTACGATCGGGTTCCAGTTGTTGTGTGGGAGAGTGTACACCTTCACATTCGATATCCCAAATCAGGACAAGCCCTTAAAGTACTTTTAGGAAATGTGAATATGCCAGGCGGAGTATCTGAACGAAAGCTGGGTGCTGTTGCATAACTGCATTCACTACATCAGGGTGTGTGGGCGTGCGTGTGTGTGTGTGGGTGTGCGTCTCCTAATGCTACTGTCCTTGCCTCTCTGCTCTCGGCTGCGTTGGTCTGGTCTGCAGAGCCCTGCCTTTCGCTAACTCCTTCGGGTAAGACTAGCCAGGCGTGTTGTACAGGACTGGCTAACTAGCACCTGTCTGGACCTGCCCAGTAATCCACCTTATGCTCCTATATCTTATTTAGCCTTCAGTTATTAAATAAGTGACTTTTGTAGTTTGCATGTCTCCTATCCTGCATTTAGATGTAAACCCTGAGTGAAGCTCTTATTTCCTGACCCAGCTTTTATATGCACTTTGTATGTTAATGACTTGCTAAGATATTAAGCCTTTTATTAATGTGTTGCTATGACTACCCGTCTCTTACCGTGTGTGTTGTGAATGGCAGTTTGATTGCTCCCATATCTTATGGTCATCGGCATGATGTTAATTTACAGGCCTGGTTAAAACCATCCTGAAGCTCCCCCACCCTTCCCTTGATGCAGTAGGTGTGTGTGTGCGTGTGCGTGATGTGCTGCTGTTTAACACGTACACTTCTCTGTCCCTCTTCCTTAACGCTTCCAAAGTAGCAACTATTCCATTCGCCACTCCATCAGTATGCCTGCAATGAGGTAAGACCGCCCCCAGCGTCTGGCCCGAGGCCCTGCATGTAGCCACCCTGTGACCCTGGCCCTGTGCTGGGTGTCCCCCTGAAGTGTGCCATTACACCCAGTAGAGTCACATGACGTTTTCCCGTACAGTAGACAGTAAACTCCAGGATATAGGCAAGCCCATGTGGGCCTCACACACAGGACCATTGTTCCATTGTGACAGACGTTTGTTGTTGTTTGACATTGACGGTTACTGGCCTACTGGCAAGTAAGATGGTGTGTCCCTCTGCCTGAGGCCAATGTTGATCTGTTATCAGTTGTACCCTGGCTATGTACCACCCATAGCCAGGTGGTATTATTGCCAACACAGCAGTCTATATTTTATTACCACCACAGCAGTCTATAATAATACTGTACTACTTATAACAACCACTGGTTGCTATACACACATTTGTTTTTAATACAGTGAATTGCTATCAGACAAATTATTACAAACCTCGGTATCGTATCAGAATTCCATAATCTGTGCGACTGTATTTGTTCCTGTGTTTAGTTCTAATCATGAGGTAAATTGTTCCCCATCACTTGCAAGGACCCTGGTTTAAAATGTCTTTACACTGTCTGTCAGCTTGTGTTTGTAGTTGAGTCTTTAGTCTTTAAAGCCAGCTGTGTCTCTAAGGCCTTTTATACTAATACTACTATCTAGATCCAGAACACCTCTACTATTGTGATGAGGACGATATGAAGTGTCATCCTGGTATTAGGATATCTTCCCCTAGGAAGACTTAACCACATGTTATACACTACTATATACAGATTCTAGTTATCTTGCCACTATGTATGTAGTGACACTTGTTTTTGTTATGAACTAGTTTCTCCTCAGAAAACAACTTTATAATGTCATATGATAGATATTTGAGTGACGTGTGTGTGTCGTTACTGACACTGTTCTTTTCACAGGAACTCTGCAACCTTCAAGTCATTTGAAGACAAGGTGGGAAACCTCAAGGTGAGCTTCTCACCTCTCTCTCCCTGCATGTCTCTCTCTCTCTCTCTCTCACTGCCTGTCTCTCTCCACAGGAGAAGGTGGTTGGACCCAGAGGAAATGGCCAGTCTGTCAGCTCTCCCACCAACTCCAGCACTTCTCAGGACAACGCCCCGTTCTAACCTGGCCCCTCCTCTTGCCAGGCCAGCGTCCACACGACCCGAGACTGTACCCTGATCACGCCCTAACCCCCACCCCCCACAACCCCCACCCCCCACCCCGACCCCCCACCAAGGTCCGTTAACGTGCGTCCATTTTCCTGTTGTCTGGACTGGAAGGAAAACCTCCAGTTTTTCTGTTAGTCTCTGCCCCGCTTTTAGGCTCCGCCCCCTTGTCATCTAACACAGTGGCCCTCAGCTCGACTGCATATTCTAACCACTCCTCCACCTGATCACTGAGCACATGTAGAGAGATCTGCCCTGGGGTGGTCAGGTTATAGTTGGCATGCTGTCTGTGCTGGGGTGATAATGTTATAGTTAGCATGCTGCCATCACTGTCTGTGCTGGGGTGGTCATGTTATAGTTAGCATGCTGTCTGTGCTGGGGTGGTCATGTTATAGTTAGCATGCTGCCATCCCTGTCACACACACACACCTTCATACAATAAAGCACCTGCAGTATCTGGGTCTATATCCATAACTTAACTACTCTTATATCTAAGGACGGGCATTAACAGGCTCAATAATGTCTCCCGCAGCCAATTTTAACATGCGTACATATCAAGAAGTTACCCAGCTAGCATATATTAACTTCCCTAAGCATAAAGGATGTCAGTCTATATTCACTGTCTTGTCATGTATGGGCAAATCACAAGCTCTCGCTGCTAGACCTGTCACCCATTGCTGTAGCCCTATTTGTGTGTGTGTGTGTGTGTGTGAGAGCTCTAGCAATCAAGCTAGTTCCCGGCAGCCAATAGCAGATGATCTGCTAGCAGCAGAATGCAGGCTGGTGTCACGGAGGAAGGTTCATGTTAGACTGTGCACAGCGCCCCCTAGAGACCTACCACTGCAACATGCTTGTCTCATCTCAGCTGTACAAACCCCTGCCAAGATGACAAGGTGTTAGCGCCCCTAAACAACCACCATTTTGTATTATAAACTATTTTACACTGCTTTGCATAATGTTTTTACATACCTTTTATCTACATGTATAAATATATATATATATAAAAACTATATTCTAGCTGATGTTTACCGATATATAGTGGTAAGGTTGTAGTAGGTGAAGGGGGTCGAACGATCATTACTTAAACACTACCCACCCGCTCCTGTGCTGATGAAACACTCCATGATACAAGCGCACCTCTGGAGCTTACCATTTTTCCTCTGATTTGATAATTGCTTTCATTTTCTTTTTTCTTTACCCAGAATTCAAAGCAAGGCAATGTTTAGCTGCTCTCTGGTGAATGTTTTCAGTACTCTAATGGCCTCACTCTACTTTAGACACCTTGTCTGCTTTTTAGCTTAAAGAAACTTAATGTTTATTGCTTTGTTTTTTTCCTGTTCCTTTATTTGGTTTTAGGGCGCGGCTGTGGGCACAATATCCTCTTGTGCCACACACCTAAAACGTCAAGTTGACACATCTTGCTGCCATGACGACAAAGTCAAGCCAAACCGAACTCACACACAAATGCACTCCCAACACATCACACCCTGAACAACACACCTCACACACTCAAACCATGTTCATGTGACCTTGCACTGAACGCGCACACACACAGTTTGTACAGTGGCGTCTGTGATCGACATGGCCTTGGACCAAGTGACTTGGCACTCATTTTTGTTATATATATATATATATATATATAAATATAAATAAAAGAGCTAGCACATAACCAACTGGGCTGTAGGACATGGAAAGTTTGAATTTTTGAAAAATACAACCAATGTTAAGTAATATCGGTCATACTTGCCGTGTATTGTTTTTCTTCCTCCAAATGATTGCCTTTGAAACAACATGAAATATTTGGAGCTCAGTGATAATAGATTACAGGTTTGACCATATTTTTCACCAATTGTTAGCAGTTGTGTTAGTGACCGGTTCAGCCAAAATATGAAAATATAATTGCCTCAAATCTCACCGTGTCATAATCTAATGTACTATGCTTTTGTTTGTGTTGATTGTTTTAGTAGTGAATTATCTTGCAATGCTCAGATTCTCCATTTTCCTTTGCCTTTAAGCCTTTAGTTGAGAAGTTTTGTATATTTAATTTGCAGTGCTAAATGCTAAAGATTTAAAAACAAACTGTTACAACCTGTTTTTCTCCGTTTGTATAAATACTTATTTCACAAGTCTGTCAGATGGCCACAAGAAAGATAACTAATTTAGTGTTGTGCTTTTTTTTTCTCTTTTTTTTTACACCTATTTTTGAAATCCTTACTTTCTCAAATAGGACTTTAATGCCTCATTAAATGACTTTCACATCTGCTGGCAAGAAAGAAGTGTAATTGGATATTTTTAATTTTGTGCCATTGAGAAGCAAACCAGATGACATGCATGTTGAGAGGCTATAATTTACTCCAAAGCTTTATTTAGGTCTTGGACCTTCTTGATGTAAACCATTAAAGGGATCTGCTTTGGGAGGCTAGGGTGAAATAGTTAACCCATCTTTTGTTGTATATGTTTTGAATCAATAAAGCATTCCTTTAAATTAATTTTAAAAAATGCAACCGTGTTTTTGTGAGATGTTATTAACTGTATTTAATTGAAAACGTCTTGGTAGTGGAGGTACTACGCGCTGTGACCACATGATGCCGCTGCTGGCAATACTTGTATTCATTGTCCACAATGTTGCCTGATGATGAACAGAACTTGAGGTCAAAGGAGAGGAGAGGGTCGGTGACTGAAACCTGTTCTGTAAGTAACGTGTTGTGTCTTAGGTTTGTGACAAAAACACTGACTGGTGCTTCCATACATGCAGTTATGTTTTGGTTGCGACGTGTTTGTGGGTCATCAAGGGCCAAGGACATGAAAAACGAAACATGCAACGAAAAAGCCTGTTCCCTGACCGGGAATCGAACCCGGGCCGCGGCGGTGAGAGCGCCGAATCCTAACCACTAGACCATCAGGGAGGTGGCAAAATGACCTTGTTAACTCTTTATAATCCAATGAATTTCATCCACGTAAAATAAAGGTTGGAAAAAAGGACGGATTATGGTTAAAACTCCCGCGTAATAACCGTTTTGTACAGTGTTATTGTGTTAATAATTAAGACAAAAGTATAATTTCATAACCAACTGTGTAGCTGTACAATGGGCGATAATAACAATAAATAAATGTACTGTGTTTGTAATATAAATACTAGAGACGTGGGCCACAGCACCAGCTCAGACCCCGCCCCCTGCCCGTGACGTCAGGCCGCTATATAGCCCCCAAGGCGCCGTGGGTCCGACACAGCAGTAGCTGGCTGCGCTGGTTTGGTCCGGACCGTTCATCCAACACTACTTTCCAAATGGGCCCCGTCGCCTAGCGTTAAGCCCCCCGCCCCCCAAGCCTCGCCGAGTGACCGACCACCAAGAACGTCCCTGCTCAATACAAGGTTCGTGGAAACGTGTTTGTATGTTGTGACGGGAGGCGTGCGAAATTAAGGTAGAGGGATGATGCTAACGGTGCTAGCATCAGGCTAGCGACGACGGCGGCGTCCTCCGTCAGACAGCTGTCTGCCCATGAATTATAATCGCGTAAACCTGCGTTAAAATGCGTTCCGATGTTGTGCCTTCGAGTGCGTCCCCTTCAAGATAACATGATACGAATAAAGATAGGTGTAGTTCTTAGGGTAAACATGCTCTATATCATTATTGTATAGCCAGCTATTAGACCATCATTATTATTTTAACAATTAAAATTACGAGTTTTATAAGATACTAACTGGTCTCGACTCAATGAAAATGGTATGCTAATGACGAGTACGTGCCTAGCCAGCTATAAGTGAAAATGGCAGACCTAAAATATATTATAGCGGTGAAATACTGAAGAATGATGTATTTCTGTGAAACGGCAGCAGTTTAGGAGTAAATATAACTGAAATGTAATATCATTACTAGTCAAATATGATTGTTGAATCCATCATTGAGCAAAACTAAAAGAATAGAAAATTGATACACAACATTCTGGAAGTGAAGCGTATTAATAGTATAAACCTGCGTTAAAATGCAAAGTCTCAAAGACTGGTTTGGTTTTCCTTTTTACAGATTTGTCAGCGGTATTGTTATATCATCTGTGTTATGCTGCCTGCGCTGTGGAATATTTTCCTGTGTTGTACTGTACACAAATACGACACAGTCGCTGACTGTAACTGACGTGCATGTGTTATCCAGTGCTGGTCTTGTCACGTGTTCAGCACATCTTGTCACATTGTCTAGTGGCAATAAACACCTGGTGACTTCATCTTACTGTCGAAGATGGTGTAGGCGAACGTTCTGTTTCATCGTGCTTGTTATTTGTGTGCGCGTTTCTTCACACTGCTCATCCTCACTCTTTTCAGGTTTCCATCAGGTTCAGCATCCATCCAGACCAGTACCGGAAGAATGGCAGCTATTCCAGCAGGCGGTTCTCTCGTTGCGACCACTGACTATTACCGAAGTGAGTCAGTTTATCTCTTTTACTGCCACATTAGATGTACTCAAACTATCAGTCTCTGCACCACCTCAACCTGTGTAGCTTTAAAAGATTGACAAGACTGCTGTTGCTAACGTAGGATGGATAGTGTCCAATTTAGCTCGCTGCAGCCATGTTGGCCACTGTAGTCACAAACTATCCAATTGCTAGGTAAAATTGGAGCCAAATAAAGAGAAAATTTGCTGTTTATAAAGTTTTATTGGGACTAAATACCCACTGTGATGATGACATTTAAAATATAACTTGACTGTTAATGGAAATCTATCTGACACTTGTGCATCCCTATCTTACCATGAAGCTAGCTATTACGTCAACCTTGTGGTATAACCTGCCCCTCCCTCTTTCCTCCCACTTCTCCTAGGGCGCATTGGCTCTACGTCCAGCAACAGCTCATGTGGCAGTTCGGAGTACAGTGGAGAGGTCATCCCCCACCCCCCAGGTGTGTTTAGAGGTCGTCCCCCACCCCCCAAGTGTCCCACCGTGCCACCTAAGTGGTTCGTTGGAATCACACACAGCTCAACTACACCTAGTCGTGTTTGTTTCCTGGCAGTTGAAGGCGGGGTCAGTGATTATGTCACAGACGTTAGGTGACGAGTCATTTAAATGGGTTGACATGACAACAGAAACATTTCTTGTTTCTTTGCATCTGTGTCGTCTGTTAAGGCTGGCGTCAATCGGTGGAACGCACTAATGCTCAAACTTGCTATAATTCTAAACTTTTTGGTTTACATGCGCGATGTTTGAACAATGGAGGACGTAGGCAAAACTATTGGTTTTAACTTTGCTAACAGGACGTTTACAGGTTTAAAATTTCAATAATATCGTAGTGTGGCATAAGTGTGGTGATAATCAGACGCGTCGGAACAAGTTTGACATAGGGGGGACCGAATTGACCCATTCGCTAAACCTGTCCCTAGAACTGCTAAGTGTCAAATCACTGTAGTCTAGGCTGGACGGCATGCATGGTGTCCAAGTTCGACAGCAGCGTTTCAGGGAGTGTCGGAGTATTTTCTGCTTATCGAAGCCAAAAACAAATGCAATCTCCTGATGCTCTGAGTTTTAACAGCATAAGATTTAGTTCTGCAACTTTCAAATTGCAGTTAGTTAAAACCTATTTTAATAAATGCTGGTCAATCAGCAGGGAACACAGTTTACGATTAACAAGAACTTTATTTTTACACAACTCGTTGTTAATACAACTCACCCTGGGACACTACAATATTAAACAATGAAAGCCATTGGAAGTCTTAACTAAACATTAGCTTAAAAAAACAATACATTGACTTACCCTGCCTGCTGTTCAAGACCATTGTAGCCTACGGTACCGGTGTTATGTGCCTACTGGTTCCCAATCGCGTTCATATGGGGTGCGCGCTTGAGTTTACTTAACTCTTTGGGGTCTAAGGAGATTTTCCCTGCGCTGTCACTTTTGACCGCAAATCGATAGGATAAAGGGGCGCAAAGTTATTTATCATAATGTTTGATAAGCAATTACTCGTTCGCGGGCGACGAGGCCGACCTCAGAGTTAACCGCAGCACACCTCTGGCAGCAGATTCGTGTAAATTACACAATACGTTTTCATTCGTCACTCATTATTAGGTTCGCAAATAGGTGTTAAATTATTGAGAACTACATCACAACTCTCTAAAACTCCTCGAATTATTAAAATATATTAGTTTCCAAAAGCTAGCTTGACTGGAGTGGGTCTCGATCACGCGAAATAAACAAAGACTAATAACTCTAATCCCACACCTTAACCACTAGGCCAACTCAACTGACACAATGCATTTGGCCAATCACGTTTATGAATAAATGTCATAACATTTTGTTTTGAATTGCTTTGACAACTGGTTTCCTTTCTCTACGGTAGATGATGCAGTCCAAACGTTCACACCAGTGAGAACAGTATGGATTCATATTATTTTGCCTGCTGCTGAATTCGGATGTTGGGTTTGTCTAAGCGCGTTTTTTCTTCCAGTCTTATTTGTGGAAGTTAGTAGGCAGACGGGAGCATAACTGCATTGCTGTGTTTGATGGTTTGGTCTTGTAAGATCACTCTACAAACCGTATACAGTAGTAAAAAAAAAAATGCAAGTCTCTACATCATCAATGTGCAGACATATATCTGTTATGGTAACACGACGAACTGTCCCTTTCAAAATGTGGTGGCTGAACAGCTAATCACAGTCCAACAGGGAGGCGTGGTGTCTGTATTTCTCTCGGCACCATGAGAGGGAACCAGCTCATGATTAGTAGGGACTCACAAGCCAACCAGTTTCACAATGTAGTTTTATGCTACAGCTCTTTTGGGCATGATTAAAGAAACCATGTTGCCTGGTGCTGGATGATTATGATGATATTAAGCCATGCTAATGGAAGATAATAAAAACTATACCCACATAATTTAAAGTCATACTTTTTTGTAGTTGCATGATACTCAATAAAAATGTATTGGTCTGTAGCTAGTATTTTGGGGGGGGGGGGCGTGTCCCCCTATTTCTGACGCCCTTGATTGGGGGGACGCATACTTGGCTTGTTGATATTGGGGGGGGGGCGTCTCCCCCTTCCCCCTATTTCCGACGCCCTTGGTGATAATATGGTATTGTGGGGCCTCTGGTGATTCCCACCCCTACTGAGGGTTAAAAATAACAACCAGGGACATGTCCAGCCAGCCGCATCGGAGAAGACATCAGCTGTCTGAATCAGCATTCATAATAACAACCAGGGACATGCCCAGCCAGCCGCATCGGAGAAGACATCAGCTGTCTGAATCAGCATTCATAATAACAACCAGGGACATGCCCAGCCAGCCGCATCGGAGAAGACATCAGCTGTCTGAATCAGCATTCATAATAATAACCAGGGACATGTCCAGCCGCAGGGCAGGCTGCCTCAGGCCAGCTCTGATACAGTGTCGGGTTGCTATGGCATAAGACCCCGGACGCTGGAACTAGGTGAAAGGTGAAACCTTGGTTTGTTCTCTTCTGGTAACAATTATGTATGAAGGATCAGAAAGGATTCAAGGTCTTGTGTTCAACACAGGAACATTTCTATCTAGAACAAATACACTTAGTGGAGCTGGTTAAATATTATTTTCTGCCTTACAGGATGTTAAAAATATCTATGCAAACAGCCAGCTCACTTTGAATACAAAAGACCTGTGGCATAATTTATAAACGCTGCATTTGCCACTTTTTGTACCAATTCCCATATTATTGGAAAAACAAACTTCCTCATAAATATAAAGTGAGATTTTTGAGAGGATTTGCAAATGCCCAAATATTCATCCTGGCATTTACCACCTACAAACTCTTTGTGATGTGGTTCTGAGACTGACATGATTGACACGTGATCACCCTGGTCCCCAGGACTCCCCAAGCAGGACTCTGGACACTGGTGGTCAAGCTTCTTCTTCGGGAAACAGAACCAGCCGGGGATGACCACCGTGACTGAGGAGGCCCAGCAGAAGTATGTGTAGTGCTGCTGCGTGCTATCTAGCCTTTCAGTTGGGCTTTATGTGTGCATTCTATTCAGGTTTTACTGTTATTTAATTGTTGTTTATCTAAGAGTGGATGGATATGCAACTGTAAGCATAGGTGGTGCTTATCCTGCCATCTACTGGTGTAGCTGGAGCAGTGCAGGTGCTAACTCACCATGGAGCCAAAATATCTGTAAAAACATTGAAGAGGACAATCTCATATTTCTATGTCTCTAAAACGTTATCTACCCCTCCCCCTAGGGCAGGGGTCTCAGGCACGGTGACGAATGGTCAGATCACCTGCGTTGCCAGGGAGATGGCAATGCAGGCGAGCGGTGAGACGGGCGAGGCAGTGACGGCGAGCCCCGCCTCCTCCTGATCAGCCCCCACTCCCCGTTGCTCCGGGCAACAAGCCCAACGCTAGGTGGCGGTAGCGTGTCCCATTCAAAACCTTAAGTTTCTTAGTTACTTATGTTTTTATGCTAACATTGTTATTACTCTCATTTGTATGAGCTGCTCTGCTGTTCATGCAGTTTGGTAACTTTTTGTTTTTTTTATATTTGCCAAATATATATATATATAAACCCTCAAACTGATAAGAATCAGTTAGCTTTTTTACATTTGTACTGTTGTCTCTTAATGTGTGTTACCTGTCGCCCTGGGCTTTGACATGCAGTAAAGTAGTTGCAGCCTAATGTGTGTTCTGTGTTCTGACTTCACAAGAGGAATCAATACTGATGTTTAAGAGTGTAAGTTATTAGTTGACCACGCATGGCACAGTGAGGAAATTAATGGAAAGTCCCGCCTCCTTAAAGTTTGATGAGGCTAAATGTACTGTAGCCTTCCAGCTATTTTATTTAGTCGTTGATTGTGTCCATGTATTTACACCTACTGGTATACAGATGTAATAACATCTGTATGAATTCTGATGTCCAGGATGAATGTCTAAACTATTCAACTATAAAGTGATCAAGTGTATTGGTTTACTCAATATGAACTGACCAGTTTTAAAACGAGGATCTTATTTTCAATTCTGCACTTCTGAACCCATTTCCTTCTCAAGGTTAACAGTGTTACATTACTAGTTAAATACATAACCACCCATGTGTTAAAGTACTAGTTATATATAAATGACCACCCATATATGAAATAGTACTAGTTGCATAATAACCACCCATATGTTAGTGTTACAGTACTAGTTATATATATGACCACCCATATGTTAAATAGTATTAGGTGCATACATGATAACTACCCATATGTTAGTGTTACAGTACTAGTTATACAGTATCTCACAAAAGTAAGTACACCCCTCAAATATGTGAGCATATCTTTTCATGTGACAACAAGGAAGAAATTACACTTTTCTGCAATGTAAAGTAGTGATTGTACAGCTTGTAGAACTGTGTAAATTTGCTGTCCCCTCA
>JAODLL010000101.1:0-11514 GCA_026546735.1 Forbesichthys agassizii | reverse complement strand
TAGATGCTACCTGCTGCTAACACAGTGTATGAGAGTGTAGATGCTATCTGCTGCTAACACGGTGTATGAGCGTGTAGCTGCTACCTGCTGCTAACATGGTGTATGAGCATGTAAACGCTACCTGCTAGATGCTACCTGCTGCTAACACGGTGTATGAGCGTGTAGATGCTACCTGCTGCTAACATGATGTATAAGCGTGTAGATGCTACCTACTAACACGGTGTATGAGCATGTAAATGCTACGTGTTGCTAACATGGTGTATAAGCGTGTGGATGCTACCTGCTCCTAACACGGTGTATGAGAGTGTAGATGCTACCTGCTGCTACATGATGTATGAGCGTGTAGATGCTACCTGCTGCTATCACGGTGTATGAGCGTGTAGATGCTACCTGCTGCTAACACGGTGTATGAGCGTGTAAATGCTACCTGCTGCTAATATGGTGTATGAGCGTGTAGACAACGTCTCGGAGAACGAAGGCCCATGCTCCCCCGAGGCCGTCCTTCACCTCCCTGAGCAGCAGGCTGACAAACAGGTGGTACATGGAGAGAATGCGGTGGCGCTCATAGCTGTTGGTGGTCTCTGCTGCCTTCTGACAAATGGCCAGGAGAATCTTCTGGATCGAAATCTACGACATAAGTAGTAGTAGAACTTAATAAGGTAAACAATATGAAAATACTAAAGCTACATTATCAGAGAGTGCAGACTTTTTTTAGACTGCTATTATAATCCAGTCTGTATATTATTACATTATTCATATCTTACTGGTGTCTTGGATAGAATGGCCACCAGAGACTTGTGGTTTGCACTATGACATTTGCTGAGGTAGTCCAGTGTGGCTTTGATGACGTAAGAGCTGAAGTATGGCGGGTTTGGCACTGGATCCAGTTCTCTAAGAGAAGTTAATTGTTTTTGAAGAGAGAGAAGAAAAAAAAAAAGAAAATAACATGTTTAAGTAGTGTTTAAGTTTAATACAATTTGAATATGCTTGTTTGAAACCTATTCAGATGTTGGGCATGATTCCAATAAGACATTACATTATTACGTCTTCCAATATTTTTACCCTATAAAATGCCTCAGGTCACTTGTATCCCCTCCACTTTCAGCACCTTCATACAGAGTCATCAGCAGTTCCACCACAATGTCTGCCAGGTTACTGCAGATCAGTCTTTCGATTTGCTGTCAACAGAGTTTGCCGTGGAGGTGTGACATCATAAATGTACAATTTCAAACTATTTTACACCGACCCTGCTTTGTTATTTCAATTAGACTAAAATTAGATGTTCTACTTAGTATATGAATAGCTTCTACACCAGGTATAATCATACCGTAAGTGAAGTGTTACTAACTGGCATTTAATGATGAAAGGCTGTTTAATATCATGTAGAGAAAACAATAACCAAAGTCTCGGTAGTGGTGTTACTATTCAATTAAATGACCAAAGAAAGATACAGTAGGATAAACAAATAATACCGTGATTGAAACCTTCCATTCGTTCACACGTCTTTTACAGATCAACTTTGCTTCACCTGCTTTCCCAGGCAGTTTGTGTCTTTCAGAAGTTCGTAGACTCTGCTGGCCTTCTCTCTCTGCTGGGCCACTTCTGGACCCTGGCCAGACAAGGCGAAGTATGGCAGGATGTTGACCATTATCTTAGGGAAGCAGTCAGCGAGGAGCTCTCTCCAGTCCTTCCCAAGATGGCTGCCTATAGACTTCACCTCCTCAAAGTCATCTAGGAAAACCAGGTGGGGAACAAGCACCTGGTAGGAACAGCTGGGACAACACAAAGAGAAAAATAGTATTATTAAGTTATCACTATTTTATTATTAAAAGTCAGTTTGAGTGTGGTTCTGCAATTTAACTTAACCACCTTTTACCTTTGGGAAAGGTATTTCCATATATAGTGCATACATAATCTTAGCACTATTAGTTTTTCATCCTTATTTGAAAGGAAGTACATGTATCATAAGCTCCTCTACCACTGCTTTGCATAAGTGGACAAAGCATACACTATGCTCTTTTTCATATACACAGGGGACCTGCTTTTGAAATGACGCCGCACCTCAGATTACAACCATACAGCACACAGCTCCTGTATTTGTTCACCTGTAGAAGTCTTTGAGCGTGTCGTGGCTCAGCAAGCTGTAGGGAAAAGACTGAAGGGTGTAGCGGTCGTCAGACTGCTTCTGTCCCAGCCACTCAGCCACCAGGTAGTACAGGTGAGACTGGATAAAGCTTTTGACATTCCTGTAGCCCAGGGCTCTGGACACTCCTCCCAACACCTGCATATAGAAAGGGGAACAATAGCATGACTTACACTATGTAACTGGGCATGTTCTACAGTAGTTATATGCTTGAATTGTGCAGGGTATCATTATACCAAAATAATTTCCACAAACACATTCATGTTATCCAACCTGTGTTTTACTTTAGATGCTTCAGCTGGCCTTTCATATTTAAATTAAATTAGATTAAATGATATTATCCACATAGCACCCGGTCGTTTAGCGTGTTAAGTTTCCCTCACCTTTTTGATCAGCTGCTCCTCTATATCGTTCTCCTTGTGGGACTGGAAGAGTGCGAACAGACACTGTTTCTCACAGACCGGACTGCAGCACAGCACCACCGACACGCTCTTCAACAGGGTCGCTTTGCGGTTGAAGGTCTCATCGCGCACGTTCTCGTTCGAGGTGATTCTCTGCGTGTGTGCGCGCGCGCAAACACAATCAGTACTGCACAGTATTGACACGCACTGATGCTCTAGGGATTTGTAGTCCAGCTGTGTGGAAGGTGATGTTACCTTGAACTTCATTCCCTCCTGGGCCTTGAGGTAGACATTCTCAAAGGCAGTCTGCTGCTGCTTCAATGGCAACATCCTCTTTGGGCGCTGTGGCCTTACCTCCAGGAACAACCTCAATACAGAAAGAGGAAAGAGCTTTCTGCCACATCACGTACATCATTGCTATCGTATGCATGTGTCTATCCTATCACGCGCCACAGTACTGCATCAGCTGTCATCAGCAGCGACGTGCTGCCAACAGCGGTAGGGCGATGCCAACCTCTCTACAGACATGGCCGCAAGCATGCGTATGTGATGGTGGGGGTCGGCCAGCAGGGAAGGAAGCATGACTGAAACGGGAAGCTCCTCCTCTCTCAGGGAAAGGACCGCCCACTTACAGCATGGGTCAGCCTGGGGGGAAGGAGAGAGAGAGAGAGACTGAATGGACAGAACCCCAAAGAAGGAATTGTACATACTAAGCAGAGGTTGAAGAGAGCTTACCTCAAGCAAGGCAACCAGACAGCTCACTAAAGCAGCTAGCACAGTGGCTGTACATTTCTCTGTTTTCCATAAGATACTACAAAAAAACACACAGTACAAACAATAACACACACATCAGCTTATTCAGGCCACTAGAAGACTTTGTGGGATGATGTCATTATTATATATTGATGGTAGGTGGTTAGTGGTAGTAGACATAATGACAAAATGCTGTAACAAATGCCGTAAATGTAAATCACTCAGAATCTGATACCAAAACAAAACATTCACAACAGAACATTCAAAAACACCACAAATCAGCGTGTTGATTTATCCTCCCTGTGTAAATCACAAGGCGCTTTAATCCGTCCCCTGTATGTGTTGAGCAGTGTTGTGGCACTAACCAGAAGCCAGAGACAACCTGGAGCAGAGTTCCCTGCACATGTTTCATCTCCTCTGGCTGGTGCCGAGTTTGGCCCAGGCTGCTGATGGTGGGCAGTAACCCTAGCAACACCGCCGCACACACCTCCTGGTCCTGACGGTAGAGAGAACACAGGTCCCTGTGTGGGACCCCCGCAGTTAATTCACTGTAGGAAAACCTCCCAGTGACATAACTAGAAGGGAAGACCCCTTTCAAATACGCTTGATGCACTAATGCAGTCCTGACACGTTGCTATACTTCTCTTACGCCAGAGGTCTGAGAAGGGAGTCAAACTCCTCAGGAGACAGTGAGTCCTCAGATGGAAGCTTCTCTAACAGGACAAGATACTAGAGGGAGAGTTAAGATAGACAAAAACAAAATTACTCACAGTTTACTCAACACAGCATAATCCCGTGTATCCCATGTATATTGTACAATGGGAGGTCAACTGAAGGCTGGAAAACGAAAGGGTTTCAGTTTGTCACCTAGCAGGATAATTATTATTTTCATGACTTGATTACACAGCATCATCATCAACAACATATCTTCATCCTCCTATAACACATCTGCATCATAGTTCTGTATATTAATTACTCACCATGTTGAGATGAAGGGCTTTGTTAAAGTCTATTTGCTCCACTAGCACCAGTAGCTTACGGCGTACCTCCTGTGGTTTAAACAGGAGGCCGTGGAAAGGCTGGACGGACGCACACACACAGAGGAACTCCAGGCTAGCCAGGAGAGCCAGGTCCTGCTTGGCCAGATACTCCTCTGCTAGCATGCTCCTAGCACCTGACAGACAGATGGACGTGGCATGTGTTCAGCTACCTGGATAGTGGTGCTAGAATACGTCATGTAAACAAATGTAAAGCTGGAGTCAGTGATGCTGGGAGAGAAATGGCCGATGTTTGAGCTGGATCACAACTCTAACACACCTCCCTTCAGTGCCGTAGGGACAGCTATCATCACAGACAGCTAGCGGTCGTTGAGGAGAAATTTGCTGATTGTGACAAAAGGTGCATTAGCTTCCAATCGCTGACTCCACCTTTAATGCAAGTGCATTGCCATGAAAGAAAGTGCCCGTCTTAGTTACCTGGACAGTAGGAAGTGTCCGTGTTCTCTGTGCTATTCCTAAGGACTCCATTATTACTGGTGTGGGGGGCATCATCAAACAGGTCAACGTCAGCCCCCTGACGGGTCCTCGTCACGTCAAAGTCCTCGTCCATGTGGTCATCTTCATCTACAGCGTTGACTCGCCTGGATGCACTGCTCATCTTCACAGACGGACAAGCGGCAGAGTGTAACTAGTTTAGAGGACTCAATGGCTGTACGTCTACGCACCTGGACAACTAGGAATATGTTCCCCTGGGATATAAATGCTGATACATGTGATAAACGCAATATCGCCATAACAGGAAACGACACATTTCCTTTTTGGGAAGAAGCTGCTGTCTCAGCCTTACCAAGAGCTTGCAGATCTCTGCCAAGTCAGCGAGAAGCCGAGCAGGAAGCAGCATCGCAAAAAGCCTGGAGGAGATGAGGTTGGCGCCATCCTGAGGAATCACATCAGAAGGGTCATGCGTACTATACATTTGCCATTGCTCCAGGTCGACTCAGTAAATAATAGCATTGCTGATGATGGCAGGCCGGACTGTGGTCCACGCAGGGTCACCTTGGCATCTCTGCTGGCGGACAGCGTGCACAGCTTCATGACAGACGTCAGTGTTGACATAGTGCCTTCCTCTGTCATCTTCACTTTCACACCAGAGACAAAGTCACTCAGCTCCTGTGCCAGGGACTAATAAGACAAACGCACCAACAACATGTCATTAGTTTGAAACACTGATGTACGTACATGCACAGACTCTTTACAGTGATGCTCAGTGCATACCGTGGCTTTAGTAAAGGACTTTGTGCGGCAGGCTTCTTCCTCTGTTAGAACGCCAGCGGCGATGTAGCCTGTCAGCACACCAGCCAGCAAGGTGAAACAGCGTACAAGGCACTCGGGACGGGTGGCCTGTGACTAGAAACAGCACAATGCACCTGTTTCATAAACTATTATTCTCTGCTGTGCAGCTAAAGCGTCAATGTAGTACTACAGTATGTCACACTGCGTTCAGTCAGCTTTCAGGTAACAAATACATTACACTGGGAAGATTACAAATATAGGATTCTGAATTACATCTACATCAAAATACAAATAAATAAACAATTTCCTTACAGTTTTGTAATAATAAACTGCAGTCTCAGGAACAAATGTGCTATACATCTATGAAGGAGAAATGTGACTAAGATTATCACTCAGTAAGTCATTCTAGCAACAACATTTAGCCTCGTGATACCATCCAAGAAGGTGACAGTGGTGGAGCGCTTCACCAAGTGTCCAGGTGTCCTTGAGCAAGATACGTAACTCTCGCTGCTCCCGGTGGTCACGTGATGCCTTGCATGGTTGTCATCACCATCTGTGTGTGTGTGTGTGCGTGAGTGTGTGAGTGAGTGTGTGTGTGAGTGTGTGTGCGTGTGTGTGAATGGGTGAATGTGAGGCTGTTGTAAAAGCACGTTGAGAGGCCAAAACGTTGGAAAAGCGCTATTTACCGTCCTGATTTACAGTTCTTCTTTTCAATTAAGTTAACACACTGCATTCCCGGTAAGACAGCAGAGATAGCCACATTATCCTTCTCAATAGTAGCCATTATAAATAGCTTGTAATGGTGGGAATGGCAAACACAGCGGATGTATGTTGACAATGTCATCATCTTAGGAAAGACAAACACATTTGAACTGACGGCTCCCAGACTGATACGGTCAAATCAAAATGGAGCTTGCAAGATCAGGATGGTATGTTGATGTGATGTATGTTGTTGCTGTCACTCACATCAGGAGAGTAGCAGCTCAGCAGGGTGTCTGCCACACTGAGCAGGGTCTGCTCCAGCTTGTCTCGCAGACCGGAAATAAGAGGGAGTGGGCCCTCAGCGAATTCAACCCTCGTCCCCCCTGCCTCCCCTTTAGACTCTGAGGGCAGTGCATCGAAGCTGAATTGCAGGTACAGCTTTTCAATCTCCAGTGTGCCTTTGCTTTCGGCTGACAGCTGCCCCTGAGACAAGACCCTTGGCAGAGAGGGGAATTGGATTAAATTATACTATTTCTACTTCCTTGAAATGTGTAAAAGAAACCATATTGTTCTATACAGAATCTGTATAGCTATAGTAACACGTGGTCCAAGGCTATTATTTGCAAATTGACTTACCCTTCTAGACCTTGGTCACCCAAGAAGCGCGTTAACCCTGCTCTGGTGTCTTTCAGGGTTAGAGAAACCAGGATGTTGGCTATCAGGTTGAGAGGGAAATCCCTGCATCATAGAGCAATATAACAATGTACACATCTAAACAGAACAATTGTTCAGAAAGAAAGAAAACATTTGTATTTACATGTATTAACTTCACACCTTATGTGTATTTCCTGGCCAGAGGGGTTACTGTAAAATTAAATGTGCACGTCCATGTGCATCTGTCCAACAGTACATCTTGATTCATTGCAACTGATGGCCTAACACCCACTTTTGTCATTAACATATCACGCTTGCATAACCTATGCATTGACAGGTTACACATTGCTTACCTGCAGATGATGGGGTGTGGTCTTGAGCTATCCTCCATCTCCTCACTCTGATCTGTCATCAGCAGCCAGGCCATGAGGGTCTCCTTCAGGCTACAGGACCCGGAACCCTCCCCAACGCCTGCACAGTCCCAGCCTGACACCTGGCCTGTTCTCTTGGGGACAGGACACTTGAGCAGAGCCTGGGTCAGACAGAGAGCAGCAGCCCTGGAACCAGAGATGATAAACTAGCTATTGACCTTTTAAGGACAACGTCCGTCACTAAACCTGGAGTGACTCTCCATCTGCCTGGCTAAAATAACACACAGACTCACGGGGACGGTTTGCAGGCGGTGCCGGAGAACATCTTCCAGAACTCCCTCTCCACAAATATCAGTCCGCCCTGGACGATGGTGGCCAGTAAGCCCAGGGAGAGGCTCTCTGTGCTGGGGGAGCCGACGGCCCGCACAGCCAGTGCCCACACCCTGACCCACATCTTTCCCGGCTCGGCCAGGCTGTGGAGCAGAGCCCTCTCTGGGTGTTGTGCATGGCAACGGGCCACCTCTCGCAGAGCACGGAGCACGTAGGGCCCTCTCTCTCCCCGCCGCTGCTCCCCCAGGAGCTGGCACAGCATCGACAGCAGAGACACCAGCTCCCGGCGGGGCACCGCCGACGGGTACTTGGAGATGAGCGTGGCGGTGATCTGGACCCTTTGCAGCACAATGGGGATGAGAATGCAATGCATGTTGGGGCCCTGACAGGGTCTCGTGCTAGCCTGGCGAGACCATTGTGATCTCAATAGAATTACTTTAATATCATTGTGATGCCAAGCAACAATTGACAAATCGGCAACGTGAGGATAGCTAGGGGCGTGGTTTAAGTGTCGACAGCGAAAGCACCTCCAAAAAAGATTAGGTGGTTCCTAATAAGGTTAACGTACAGTAGATGCAGCAGTTTGATTCTAATTCTTTGGAAGAGAAAATAATGGCACTAAAGGCTTTTCTCAATGGAAAAGATGTTTTCGAGCAGTTTTTTTTAAGCAGTTTCAATGAAAAACTCCCAGACGGTTGTGTGTAACAAACAACAAGTAGAGTCTCTTCAGTCTTGCAAACTTCTCATGCTCATATCTCTCACTATTTAATACAGTTGTATGCACTTTAATAGCTAGGCCTTTACATATTGCCTTTTATATGTTTGACTATGTGGTAACAGGTACAATGACATTATGCTGTATTTGTTCTATTTAGAATATCGTTTGCTTATAATTGCTGGTATATGACTTGTCCAACTACTGACAAATGTACTACATGTAAGTCGCCTTTGCATAAAAGCGTCTGCCAAATGCCGTAAATGTAAATTTAAGTAAACACCAGTTTGCCTTGTTGCTAAGAAATTTGCTCACCATGGTATGAGGTCAAAGTCGCTGCACTGCGGCTGCAGGTGGTCTCGGAGGACCTCCCAGCCCAGTTCGATGCGTCGCCGCTTGCTGGGCGTTCCCTGAGCGGGACTGCCCCTCTGGGTGGCTCTGGAGTGGACATGGGTCACCTCCAGGGTCTGGACGTCACTGTCCTCGCTGAAGAGCTGCAGCACATTCAAAACAACTTGACTTTGACTGGAGCAGTGCAGAAGACAAACGTGCATGTAAATTAGATTAGGGGAGTAAATTCTGTGACGGGAAACGATGACACGCCCTACACAGAAGGCCCCACTACTGCGAGGTGGCAGCAGGAGTACCTACCTGGTGACATATGTCAGCTGTGAGCTCAATGAGGTTGTCTTTGACTGCTATGTGTCTAGTCCCCGTAATGTATTTCCCTCTGCTGCCTATGTGGCTGATCTCTACGACCAGGGCATCGTACAGGCTGCACAGCAGACTCCGCCACCTGCTCCAGTCCTCAGCATGGGCACCTAACACATGAGAGGTGTGTTAAGGGTTGTTACAACTGCAGTATAATGCCATGTAGTGGAACCGATGTACACACAGTTTACAGTTCAAATCAAAACTCTAAGAAATCATTCTTAGCATAAAACGCAAACCAATGAGAACATATATGATATATTAACATTAAAGGTAGGCATTCTTGCTAACTTCGAGCTCAAATCAAAACAATAATGCTCCGCGGTCCTCCGCGGTGCCGCCTCACACATTGAAGTGCATTGTGAAGCAAAGCGCAGCGCTGCGGCTTTGTTGATACAAGAGGTGTTCGCCACTTTGTTTATGTTCCTATTTACGGAGCCAGGGCTGTGCAGATGTATCAGATTACTTTTTTCAACGCGCACAGATAACGGTAAGATAGCAAAATGCGAGGAGATATTTGTTGAATTGACAAAAAGTGTATTAGCTTACATTTAGCTTGCAATAGCGCACTATATCTAAAGCATCACTAACCTATAGTGTTACAGAACAAGCAGAAACACACAGCGGTGTAAAACTTGTTTAAATCTACCCGTGTCCTGCGTCCTTGCTCCTTCAGGGTGGTGCACACAGAGCTGCAGTTTGAAGAACTCCACCATCTCCTCTTTGAGGGTGCTGCTGGGCCTCATGTCTGTCCAGACATGGAGTACTGACGGCAGGAGCTCCTCTCCCTGACGGCACACTCTCATGCGACAGTTCATGGACGCGTACCTCAGGAAGATGTTCAGAGCGGAGACCAGGTGCTCCAGCACGGTCAGGTGTTTCTCCTGCCTAGAAACATGAATTAAAGAATTAAAGAGTTATATCTAGATTAAGATGATAGTAGAGTATTACAAAGTAACGGTATATTCTGGAATCGCCAACAATATTTATCTTGGTGCTAAACAAGCGTAATCAACTTTCTGTTGATTACACTTTAAAATGTTTCCAGGTTAATACATCATGTCCACACAATCATCAGAAAGACATTACCTGACATTAAGCAGTGCTTTTGAGAAGAAGGAGAAGAGCATGTTGCGGACTCCATCTGTTTGCATGCAGCAACCCTGAACCAGTGTGAGGACCACCTTGCTCAGTAACACATGGTTGATGGACTTGGAGGCAGAGGTAAACAAGTCACAGTACAGGTCCAAAAGAGCTGGGAATCACAATGTGGCATCAAAGGGTTAGCTTCACTATAGCATCTAACTACAGAAATGTCTAGAAAAAGAGCATAGTATGCAGTATTAGAATTATTAGTACGCTGTTTCATTTCAACCATCATGTTGGCAATTTTAGGCAGATTTATAACATATAGAATCATCACAAAATCATATTTGTACTGCCCTCTATCATTTTAACATATCACGCTGCTGAATCTCTAGCCCTGCCTAATTGTTGATTTTCAGACATCAACTTTCGAGAGTCTGAGTAAAGCAAAGGATGATTTCCACCCTATTAGTGATTCTAATCCAATACTCCAACTTCCAAATTCAGCAAATATCTCCTCATAGCTACAGTAGCTGTCTGTTTTGTGTGCACTGTTCCTACACATCCAATGAGGGGGTGGAGCTTCTGAGGGAGCACGCGAAGGGAGAGCAGAATATGTTTTGATATTTAGTTCAAATATCAAGATCTTTCCAGCATCGTTGACTCTACCTTTACGTGTGAGCAGGGGATGGGCCCTAGTTGTTAGGGAAACGTTGGCGTGTCTTAGTACATAAGTCATGTGATTTGTTATATTTTGAATTCCCTGCGGGGGCATAGATGATATATGGGGTGTGTGTTTAAACACAACCAAAAACATAATGTACTGATGGTATAATGCAGACTCACAGTGCCATTGTTGAGCAGAGATGTCACACCAATACTTGCGGACAGAGAGGATGTCCTTAATTAGCAGGCTACTATAGTCTTCTCCATAGGCTGAACAGCTGTATGAGCTCTGCAGAACCTCCATGACGTGTCTCAATAGCTCACTGCATTTCAGACGAGGACCCCCTAAATGAGAATGTGCGTGAATGTTAATAAGCAGCATATGTATTACACACACACACTATATATATATATATACATACACACACACTATATATATATATATACATACATATATACATATATATATATATATATATATATACATACATATATACATACATATATGTATACATATATACATATATACATACATATATACATATATACATATATACATACATATATACATATATACATATATATATACATATATACATACATACATATACATACATATAAATACATATACATACATACATATACATACAAATATATAAATATATATACAAACATATACATATACATACAT
>JAODLL010000100.1:0-14324 GCA_026546735.1 Forbesichthys agassizii | reverse complement strand
TATATATATATTAGATAATATACAGTGATTGAAAAAAGTTATAGAAATTGTACAAAGACAAGCACATTGGGTAAAGCATGCGAGCATGGTTTTGTTTGCATGCTGAAGTGCTTTGGACGTATTGTCAACACACACACCCTGCTCCTCTGCTCTCCAAGCTGGACCCCTACAGTTCAGACTAGACGTAGCCCTGACAAGCAGACCCTAGGTGTCACATGTAGGCAACATCGCCTCCTCCTTACGACTAGTGCCCAACAGAGCTGAGTGCTCACAGCTCTGTTGAACTCACTGTTCACGCACGACTTGCATTGGCCCACATAGCCAAGTGTGCTGACAGTGACAAGAGAAGGTAAGAGCCCTGGCACCCCGGTGCCAAGACCTCTATGCCCAGAGGTGTAGGAAGGGCCTAAACATTATGAGGTACCACAGTCACAAGCTACTTTGGAAAACGATAAACAGAACGTGTACTTCTGCAAGGCAACAGCTGTCAAGAGCTGTCACTTTACTCACGCGTCATTTTATTCCACTTCATATTTGTCCATGTTTGTTTTTATTCTATTATATACAGTATAATATGGCACTCACGCACATTGCATAAATATTATATTATAATATTTTGCTCCTACTTTTGTACATTTGTTGTTGATTGCCGTGAGTCTGCATCACCTTTCATTGCTGCTGCTGCTGCTGTCTAACCACTGTTCTGCTCTATATCTTTTCATTTGTACTTTTTGGATTAATGGTGACAGTGACATGGAGAAAGATAGACACGTAACGCGCACACACACACACACACACACACACACAAACACACACACACACACACAAATCAGCAGGACAGCTGCAGCCCAAGCCCTTTGCACTGCTTAAATCCACAGCATTGCTGAGAGCAAAGCACTACTGTGAATAGCGAATGTTGCTGATACGACTCTAATCAAGCTCCAATAAGGCATCCACAGTCTATCAGCACATTACCTCTGGGTCTGCTACTTTCTGATGCTAATTTAAGATTCATATTATGATGCGATTGCACTGACTAAGAGCGGCATGTGGTGTTCTAAATCAACAGTAAAATGGGCATTAGAGCTGGGTCTGAAGCACAGATGCTGTATAACCCTTGACACCACTTAGAAACTGCTCCATGTCAACTCTGGAAAAGCCTGTACACATTTACAAGTACACACTTACAAGTACACATTTACACATATTTACTTTATATATACAAACATACATCACTACAAAAACATGCATCGCACACAGGTCTAAACTTGAGCTCGACAGACAGTGAGGCCTTGTTCTGAGGGCCCACGGCCAGAGCTGTCCACCATAATTACAGTTTTCATCACCTTCGCCCACCGTTGTCCCCAAGCAGTTAGTTCAACTCGGTCAGCACGTCAGGGGAGCTAACCATCACTATGTGACAGGCTAAACAGCATCTGATTGGGTGAAAAACACGTCAGACGGCAATTCAACGCACAATGGCATTCTGATCAACACATGGGACGTTTCAGTTGGGTTGTTTCATCGCTGCAGTTAATGGTAGTGCTCTCTACTGTTTGAGGTAAAAGCATTGGATAGTACATAGGCTAGTATGTATGCAGAATACAAACTTCAGGGCAGAAAGAAAGATATTCATAGAGACACTACACCACACTAACAAACCATTATTTTAGCTTCCATCTACAGATGCAGTTATATGCCTCCTGGCTATAAGAGCGCTAAGACCCTATACCGGTATTAGGAAAAATTCTGCAGTGTTTTGTTTACGCACTATAGGTTTCCAAGTGTATCTATCAAATACACAGAGCAGAATCAATGAATGGTAAAGAAATGCTGTAAAGTGTTAGATGATAATATATTTCATCTCCCTTTTCTATACAAGGTTGTAATTTCAGACAGACATGGACAGGATATTCTAAATACAAACTGTCTGGATCATGTCTATTCAGGTCTATATTGTATGTATGCATCAAAGGTGGGTCATATGTAACACTGCCTTCATCACTCATCACATGATCCATTGCCACCATGAACACTGTCAGAGACATGGGGTATGATAAATACGTACTGTAGCTGGGAGGGGTGTTCACTAGTGAAATGATTATAACATTGTTCAGTACGAGTACGACTACATAAAGGTGTAATAGTCTTTTCAACCACTCTGAAGCACTTTGGAGTTTAGCTCAAAATCAACTATGAATTCATTATAAACAAATAATAAATGAATACATGACCCAGTGAAATAAAAAGCCAATGTGTAAATTAATCCTCTCTAAATAGCTGCATAATTAGTTTAAAAGTATAAACTAGACAAGTACAGTAATATTAATGAGACAAATAGACGTGCTATTTGGCGGGTACAGTTGTAAAAATAAATAGCTGAATATCAGGCCTGTACAAGTTTGATTTGGTTTTATTTGATAGTGAACTGTAGAATTTCACAATAACACAAAATAGTATGAAAAGCGCCATCAATAAAAGCAGGGACAATAACACCTACACTTCTTAAACTTTTGTAATAATTTGGGGCATACATTTCATCATTGTTATTCTTTATACAACACAGTAAGAAACCCTTAATTTTACAGTTTCATAAACTGAATTTTACAAAAGTCACTGTTTTGTCAGCTGCAAAAAAATGACACAAGATGCTGCTTTGGAAAAGTTGGCAAAGTTAGTCAAATATATAAGTACACTCGGCTTTTGATTGTGTTGCACCACAAGAACCACACAGTTCCACCTGTTCATGGAAATGCTCATGGCTGTAAGGGGTAGAGAATGAGTTGTGTTTATGTACTGTATGTGGAGGGAGAAACAGGCTTGTCCCATGGTGGAGAGGCTGAGAATGTCTACTCATGTCTAAGTTACAAAAAGGTTTGTAAAGATCAAATCCAATCCATACTGTATGTTATTCCATTAAACTTCAAGAGGTGAAAGATTTCAGAATCAGAGGGTATTACTGTATAGCATAAAAATATAGGCTCTTCCTTTTTTGTTATTCGCAATAGCCAATAGATAAATAGACAGCTTTATTGTAAGTTGTTAATAAAATACATTAATTTCAAGTGTACATTTTGCTCTTGTAGAACACTACAAATCATATGTAGAAAATATAAAATGAACATTCAACAATGGTAAAGGGCAAAACTGAAATGTTTTCATGTTCTTTGATACTTAGAATGTATCAATCAATACAAGGTGCAAACCAGCATTTTATTCATCCATAATTATGAATGTTTGCACCGCTGAAACATTTTGTCACATACTGTATAGCTGAAAGCTGTATTATTGATTAAAACGTCTACAAGCAAACTGTAATAAATTAAGCTTTTGCGCAAATATACACCAACTAGACTCATTTTTATCAATATGCTATGCTATTGTCTATTCATATTGCATTTCGTAACAGATTTAACTTTTAGCTAAATGTTGCCTGTATGGGCTTTAATAATAGACAATTGTTTACTTCTAGTGGAGAAGCTTGTGGCTTTTAGGATTTCAGTCCTATTACACTTTGCATACAAAAAGACAACAGGAGAACAGAATTTAAATAAACACATACACATACACAGACATTTACATCACACTTCACTTGGATAATGTTACACACACTATCATACAGTATATTCGCTCACGTCAACTCCAGCACAAACATTTCACTGTGTGTTTGAGTCCATAAAGCAACAGCACATCTGAAAATACCCAAACCAAAAATATAAAAGCTACACAGAGTTCAGTAAACTTTCTCCTAGGCCAGGGTGTTAATGGGTCAAATTAAGATTTATGTGGAACACATTGAAGAAGCTACATAGTTCTCTGAGATTAGCACATCCCTGCAGGAGCTGTGTGTTTGTTCTGTGTGTGTGTGTGTGTGTGTGTGTGTGTGTGTAGATGGGTGAAAGGTAGCTACAGTATTTGGTAATATACATTAAAAAATGGAAAGAAAGCATTTATAAACTTGTACAGTAGGGTCATTACTGTTGCTACAAAAGCGTAAGTGTGTCTTTCCTTTGCAAGTAGGAATAACCGCTGATAACTGCCAATGGTTTTGAGTTGGTTTTTATCTTAAGCTTCAATTCTTCTATAAATCATTAATTTAAATAACATTTCAATTAAAACATTTACTCTGCACAAACTCTACAGACATAATTAAAAGGAAACAAACCCAATATTCCTTTTTACAATTGATCAACTGTAAACGAAAGCATTTGTGCTCTCCGTACAGCCTTTGACTCACAACAATGAACGCAGATGAACACATCAAGTCCTGAATATAGAGAGTCCAGCGTCGCCATGTTTATGTGTGGGGGTCCAGATCTCGAATCACAGGCTTTTTGTTTAGATAGGTAATCCAGTAGACCAGGTTAAAGCCGCCAAACAGCAGAGGGAACGTGATGCGTGACATGTGGTCGATGCTGCTGACACTGTTGAAGGTCTTCTTGTTCTGCTCTGGCTTGGCCTCGGCTTTGGCCCTGTTGGGTTCTGCTGGGGCAGACTTGGAGATGGTGGGCAGTGTGGAGTCCTTTGAGATGTTGGGAGCGTAGTTGGCCACGGCCACAACATAGGCGTTGTTCTTCTTCGTGATCGTCGCTTCCTTCTTCTGCAGGTAAAAATGGCTAGTCAGTCGCCTTTCAGATCCACTATGACAACCGCTCCTGTGTCTATATCGCTCTTCTATATAGTGATGTTGTATTGGTGATTTACACAATGTGTCCACAATGTAAGTATATATATATATATATATATATGTATATTGCGCAGACAACCAGCTTCTACTGAAACGAATTAATTGGTTAGTAAATGAATAAATATAAAAATAATTCAGAATCTAAATTAAAGGTGTGCTGCTTGAAATGCACAAATCAAGTATCAAATGTAATATTCCCTGCCATGTCTGGTAATATTATTATGTGCTAAAGGCAAGATAATAGGAATTACAGTAAATAGAGTCTTTAAACAACTGAATACTACTAATGGATTCCTTTATTGATCCTCAGGGGCTCCACAGCAGAAACCCAAATGAAGAACCAAAACATACTCTACAGATGCTGTGACTATGATATGACTGCATGTGAAACACAAAGCAATACAAGGGCGACTCTACCTTATCATTGACCACACTCTTTCCATCCCAAGCCCAGCCTCGCTTGGTGAAATAGTTGACGGTGGCAAACTCGATGAGTGCAGAGAACACAAAAGCGTAGCAGACAGCAATGAACCAATCCATTGCCGTAGCATAGGCCACCTTCGGCAGCGAGTTACGGGCACTGATGCTCAGGGTTGTCATGGTGAGCACAGTAGTTACACCTACACACAGAGGAACAAAAAGAAGGAGAGGAACTTTTGTAATTAGAAGATCTGACATGATATGATGGCAATAACTTTTGAATTTAGTTTTGAAGGAGGGTATTGAACATGCATGAATGAGAACATGCATGTTCAATAACATGCATGTACAAATTGTGCATGTTCAGAACCAGAAGCAGCAGTAGAAGCAGAAAACAAAGCTTTTTGTTTATGTTATGTTTGGATGCTATCCTTGCGTAATGCTAATGAGGCTCCTCACTCATCACCTATAGCATTACTGTCCTGGACCTACAGTACTGTAGGGAAGTTTTCCATGCACAATTTGAGCATGGTCGAGGGGTGTGTATTTTGTATATATGTACATTTGCTCCAAAATATTAATATAATTAAATAAATAATCTCATATAATACAACAAAACCTTTTGCGAAACAGAAGCACTGGGGAAAAATGTATTCAGTGTAAATCTGAAGAGACACACACACGTACGCACACACACATATGCACAGACACACACACACACGTACACGCATAGTGAAATTAGTCTTTGCATTTGGAGGATTTTACCAGATACATTCATGTCATTTTAATATGGTCTCTGAAAAGATGTTGAAAGCTTTGATCTCATTTCTGAGAATGTTTTGCATGAATATAAATGAGAGAGTGCTCTGAGTTACAAAAACCAACCAGCAGATTTCATTATAACTACTGTTCTCTGTCATTAGGGTATGGATGTTCCCCCACTCACACAAGAGCAATTGTGCCTATGACTATACACTATGCATATAATATACATGCATGCCCAGAGACACAAACGCAGCTTGAACATCTAGTTTTGTCGGTTGCACAGAATCGCCCAATTCATTTTTGTTTGATTTTAATTTGACGTTGTTTTGCGCAGATTTTCATGCAGGTATGCAGACAGAGGTAATTGTATAACGCTTGTCGGTACATTATGTGTATTTTCATACAGACTGGCTTGATTGACAGCTGTGACACTCCCTGTGTCTGTTGTATTAGTTTGTTTGACATACAGTAACATATTCTCTAACATAATTTGAACAATATGTTGTTTTCTGCCTCAGTGGCTTTGCAACGTAGACCTTTTAAAGGAACACTATGTATGATTTAGAAGGATTCATTAGCAGAAACTGAATATAGTATTCACAAATATGTATTTATTAGTGTATAATCACAGATAACAAATAATCATAATATTTCTGTAAGCTTATAATTAACAATAAATACCTACATAGTATGGGTCGCACATAACGGGGCTGCCATGTTGGCCACCACGTTTACTACAGTAGTGCAGAACGGACAAACTGAACGCTGGCTCGAGAGTATGGCAAACGTGTTTTTATGTCAAGTTGAATAGCAGATGATGACATCGTCAAGTACAGCTAATGGCACACGACGGCCACCGTAGATTCTAAAACACCGCTTAGACAGGAAGTGGAGAGCGGAGAGTATACAGATTAATGCTATTTGCAATTTGATCACTAGAGTCCACTAATTCTTACATAGTGGTCCTTTAAGTCATGAGAAGAAACAGTCTAATCAGTCAAATGATCTCAAATAACCTGTATGGTATTCCAGAGCCGTTCAAACAAACAGCACTTGTTATGGTCAATGCAACACAATAGGTCACATGCTTCAGTTAAACCAAACATTATCAACATTTGACAAATGGCATTTGTAAAATGCAAGTCGCTTTAAATAAAAATATCTGCCAAAATGCTATAAATATAAATGTAAATTTAACATTAAAATATGTGGGATTTGTGCAACTTTAAATAAGACAAATTCTGTTTTGTTGCTGCTAGACATGCTTACAGCATCTAAGAACTCCGCCTGGGACTCTTATCCTGACGTTACACAGAATGACGAGATAAACAAAAAAGTAACTTAAACTAGAGTTATAAGCACACATACAATACAGGTGACTCATGATGGTGCATTGTTTTGGGGGTGGATGTGCTGTTACAGAAGGCAAATAAAAAAAAATAATAATAATTTTTTACTATTTTATGTACTTGAATGAAAGATTAGCCTGCGTAGCCTAGGCAACCTCCTGATTGAGAAATTGGGAAATACCTTACAGTGCATTTATTCTGGGGCTCACTAAACCCCTCAGATAACTCAAATAAAAGTATATACTTGGTATAACATGTATTTGTGGAATATACAGCATAGTGAAAGAGCTACATTGCCTTCTTTGACGATGATTTATATCTAAATCTGTAGCTGACACCATACCATAAATATAAAGCACCTCTAAAGAAGTCAAAACAACATCAGTCTCAAAGCATCAGATCGGTAAAACAGAGTCCCTGTGTTTCACCCAATGGAGTTCACCTATGACACACAGTGTGGGCTTGAAGCCAGGATATTGATGATGTGGCAAACAGAGAGAGTGCAGTATATGGCATCCACCTCCCTATAGATCCCTGCCTGACATTTTACCAGATGGCAAATCAATGTGGACTGGGCTGGTCTGATAACACAAGTACAGTCTCATGACCCTCGTCTTCTGGCCTGCCTGCACCGCCCCGATAAAATGCTGGCCTGTCAGCATTGCCGTTGCCATGGTTACGACCAGGGGTGTCGACCTGGGCAGAGACAATCTTGTGTGCGGTTGTGTGTGGGTGGAGATGGGGGGGATTGGGGTTGCGCAGGAGACACCGGGCCAAAAGGCTTTCCAAGTGACTGTTGATCAACGTGCCTGGTAGAATGTGGGATGTGAAACTGCATGGGCATCGGAAATGAAAATGGGTCCTGGGCTGTCAGCATAAAGGGCTTACTCATCACACTTTGACATTTGACATGCAAGCTAATGAAGCTACGCAATACGTCACGATATGACTACAAGGACACTCATAAAAGTCTAATGATGACAAAGCATGCCTTGATGGAGAAGGAGCTATACAGTATTGTAATACGGATTTTTTGACATAATACATTTGGACCAGCAATTAAACTTTTAGTAAAATTGTGCCATGTTCAACTAATCCCAGAAAAAAGCCATATCTGAACTGTAAACATACAGTTCTTGACCTTATTACATCGTTTATAAAACCTTTTTTACCGTGGCTCATGTGCTGACTCACTGATAAAACCGTTTCCATGCATCTAATTATCTCAGTTACATAACTCTGAGAGCACAACCTGTACCTTTCAGCAGGCAACTTGATACAGAAGCTAGATATTGCTTATCAACACAAAGCAAAGGTTTGATGAGCAGATCATATAATCAAGCATTAAGCTGTGCACCACCCCCCACAAGGGCTAATAGAACACATGTTTCAAACATGAATCCATTTAAACCATTTAAATGTCTTCAATGCGCACTGCACACACCCACACATCCAATAACCACGTAGATACAGAATATTGCACAAGCATAAAAAATAATGAGCAATTGTCACAATATATGCATACATCTACATCTTTATGTATTTCGTTATTATGGGAAAATAAGACAAACTACATTTGTTCATGTTGGATAGATAGAGGAAATCTACACTGCCTAGTATAAAATCTGAGAAATTAAGAGAAAAAGCTATAACCAAAGAGGGCCTCCATCTCCCATCTCTCTTGAGTGTTGATGGAAGAAATCAATAACTTTTCAGGTCACGCTGTAAGGGAAGATAAGTATTTAGCCATTCGGGAAGATTTGTCCCATCTCTCAAAGTAAAGCACCTCTAATGGCTTGTAGAGGCCCCAGAAGCTACAAATGAAGTTTGAAACACATGGTGATGGCTGTGTAGATAATGATGTGAGCCTATGATAGCTGGAGGAGGAGGAGGAGGAGGAGGAGGAGGAGAGCAATGAGACAATAATCTACAGTGTGCGGGAGGGTCATGCACTCCCAGACTTTCAAACCAAAATGTGAATGCTCTTTTAACTCTAGTTTTATTTCCCTGCCATACATCAAGGAGCGTGGTCAAAATGATGGTGAAGATGTACTGTAGGCTGACAGGCTGGAGTAACTAGGTGTAACAGATGAACAAAAAAGTGTTTTAAAAGCAACATTGGTCCTCAAGGTGACACTTGCACACAAATCCAACATAGCAATTTTCAAGTGATTGACCAATTTTAAGAGCATTTTTTGACAAATCATTATCTTATCCTCAGTTTCTCTCTTTCTCTCTCTACTATTACTGAGATTTTAGTTTATTTTTCAAATGTATAAAATGTGCCTGTAGCAATTTATAAATTATGTCAATGTTAACTCAATAATCAAATGTTTGGGGCATGTGAAAAGTCTACCTAAGTCTGTCTGTGAACTCTATTTCTATCCTGGTCCACCTGTGAGACCAGCAGTAAAGGGTTTGATGGCTTTTCCCCTGCATCCATCCAGGCAGTTATACCATTAGCACATTCATATTTGAAGAGCTTTTAATGCCTGCTGTGTCTCTTGATCCAAGCTGATGATAACATCCATGTCACACAGTCATTCTGCAGCTTGCATGACTGCACTGATTGTCCTCCTGATCGACACTTTGTGGCTTTAATGGCACAGTGGGGTCACTCACAAGCAGAAATGGAAATACATTTCTTAGCCTTCATCTCCAAAAATATCCACATGGCTAGGGTTCAAATGTTTTTTAATACAATAGGGGCTTACAGAACACAGTTCTGGCCGAGTGCAAAGCCCCAATAACAGAGCACCATTGTTTATCTCTGTTGAATCATATTTACTTTAGGCACTTTAGATGATACATCACAGGAAGACATAATGACAACATGCTGCAAAGCCCTGTGGATAGAATGTAATAGGCCCAAAAGGAAAGGCTCACCAAAGACAGTCCGGGCTGGCACAGACTCCCGGTTGAGCCAGAAGGACACTTGTGAGAGAATGACAGTCATGATGCACGGCAGATATGTCTGGATCACAAAGTAGCCGATCTTCCTCTTTAAATGGAATTGAGTAGTCATTACGGTGTATTCACCTGAAGACAAGGGTACACAATTTGATTACTCCATGTATTTGCAAAACCATATAAAACATGTTGATCATCAGTGGCTGGGCAGAGAAACAAGTGACAAGACAGTTTAGCCGTATGTTGATCCACATACCGTATACCTTTACTGATCATCTTAGATGAAATCAGTGTACTATTGATAAAAATCAGTCAATATATAAATATATACTATATATATATGCTATTTATTTATTTATTTATTTATTTATTGTGTTTATAGCATCTAATATTGTGACCGGATTATCTAAAAATGCTTGAGCATTGTATCTTAAGACTACAGCTTCTCAAGGTGTATATCTGATCAATTTGACTGTACTGTATACTGTATAATGTACAATCTCCTGCTTACAGGATTTATTTTGTGTACATTATAATGTATTGCCTGAAAGCCTGTACTATATTTTAATAGTGTTTTGATTATTTACGATATAACTATGAGTATAATAATGAAATCATGAAAATAATATGAAAATATATGACTATATTGATCTAATTGGCCAGAGAATGCAAATGCATAGTCGTGCATGAAAGGACTTAAACTAATAGCCCGGTACAATCTGTGGTAAATTGTACATACTGTGGTGTCTCTGGCATGAAGTCCGCTGGTTGCAGTTTAATGCAAATGGACAAAGATGTTCCCTTCATTTTGCATAAATGTTTTATTAGAATGTATTATCGGTACAACATATTTAAAATCATTGTATAATAATAATTCAAAATAAGATAAATGAAATAAAAGCCAGATAGTGGAGATCAGAGGGATCAGCCAAGATGCTCACCGGTGCTGGATTTAATGGTCTCCTCTCCCACACTCTGTCCCAACAAGTCATACTGGTTGAGTCTGGAGCCATCTGGTGCTACTTCCACTGACTGAGAGGCGTTCCGCGTCCAGATGTAGGTGACCTCTGTCTTGGTGTAGGCATCTGGGGCATAGGAAGCACACAGCACCAAGGCCACTTCTGACAGCTGCATACCGAACGGTAGCCACAGCTGTGTGTGTATTGCCTTTTCTGCTTCCGGTCATAGTGAGCATTAACATTTCCGAGAAGGAGACCCCAAGGTGCTGAACGTCTAATATTACTGCCCAAGCTCACTGTTGATATTATGAATAGTACTGTCCACAGTCTTTTGGGTGTCTCTAAGGGCAAATAATGCAAGCCCAGTCACAGGCGTATCAATCCAAAGCAAGGCTATATGGATGCTAGTTTCAACCACGATTGCAATTCCAGCACAAAAAACAAGAATTCCTTTAAAGTGATTTTCATAATGAATCAAATACAGTGGAATTACAACTCATGCTTTCAGACATAAACGATCATTTTTATGTGGACCTAATACCTAATGCTGTGTTGCAGCCAAGGGCAACCTCAAAACAGGGGAGGACAATGTGTTTTGGCAAACATTTACAGTAGGTCCCTCTTTCTTCCAGCTCATACCGTAGACCCAAACAACAACAACCAATGTGTCTGCTTGACACTCCAAATAGATAGGCGGTGATGTTCCGCCATTTGGTCTAAACGAGCTTGCTTGTGCAAAGGCCTGATTCAATTGAACCCATAATCAATGACAATAAATGCAGCAATGCAGAAGAACCTTTGTGTCGGAGAACAACCCTCACCTGCCTCTCACAAACCACCAGTCAATCCACCAAAGGATTCCAACAAACCACAGACTGCAGTGCTGCTGCAGCAGCAGCTACTTACAGATACAGTAGATACTGTATATATGGGCATGGATATGTATACTGTATATATGGGCATGGATTTACTGTATATACTGTATTTATGGACAGTTGTGTATATATATATATATATATATATATATGGATATATACACTGTATATATTGACATGAATATAGAGAAGATTAGGAAAAGTGTAGAAGTGTAGATAGGAAAGTGTAGATAGGAAAAGTGTAGAAGAATGCAAAGAGGATCTCAGCTAGATTGTTTCAGAAGGGCAAATTCAGCATCAAATACTGACTAGGCTGAGTAGCCTGCTTCCTTTGTACGCAAGTGAAAAATACAGTTTGTGTGTGTGTGTGTGTTGTGCTAGCGCCAACTTACAGCTACCAAACTTGAGAGGACATGAGTGAGAATCCATGGGGAAGTCTTCAAGGTGCATAGGACATTCAGCTTGAACTGTTAACCTGCATGAAACACACACAAACACAACTTACTTACACAGGCAAGGGCATTACTAACATACGTTTCCGTCTGCACAGCCAAAGCAACTAGGCACCTCATAGTGTAGAGCAGCGTGCCGTCCTCCATGATCCTCAGGAGCTTGTTGGGCATGGTCATGTTGTGGGCCACAGACTTCTTGCCGTTGTGGAAGAAGGTGTCAGGGGTCCAGATCTTACTGGCCATGAGGTTGTTGAGGCGCAGGATGTCCATTGGCCCATTAAACTTCAGCCTCTCGTCCTTCCAGCTCTGCCGGAAGAACACGTCCACTGTGTATTCCTGGTCAAGAGGGAACAAGAGAGAGAGAGAGGGAGAGTGAGAGAGGGAGAGAGAGAAGAGAAGTAGAGAGAGAGGGGGAGAGAGAGAGAGAGAGAGAGAGAGAGGAGAAAGAGAGGGAGAGAGAGTTTTACTAATATAATACTTAACATACTGTAGAACCTAAGGCAGATAAGCACGGGTTCCTCAGTTTTGTATGAAAACACTGTGTTTCTTCATTGTAGGCAGTACTGTAAGATTAATCCCTTGAATATAATATTTCTCAAGTCAAGGTCTACAAAAATTACCCTGTAATAAAATAAAGTATGTGTTGTGGGCAGATTTCTGGGATTGGGGATTTGCTGGGAAAGTTCTGGGTACTCAACAAGTACCCAGTGATTGGGATGGGATTGTACTGCAGAACTGGCAGGAATTGGTTTAGCTACAAAGAGAAGCAAGACAGCGCTGAAAAGTACAGTGAAAGCTCTGGGAATATTTATGTTCCAAAGATTCCAAAGGTTCCAAGAGTCAAAATATTATCGGTTGAATCCTCATTAATGTGTTAAAGTTAAAAACAATTTGAACATGGAACAATATCCATTTACTCTGTCATGTTGTACTGAACAGCTGTACAGCTTTTAATTTATAATTCTAATACTGTAGAAATAAATGTGGTGTTCTGGATTATTGGTAATATCAATATGGGAAATGTGCTGTGCGTTTTATGTTTAGCTACGGTATTTAATATATACTGACAAACAAACCCATACTAAACTCAACCAAAGCACTTAGCTCAAACCTTAACACCTTGCTTGGTATGTGGATCATAAGTAGGCGATATAAGGGTGTGGATGTTTCCTGTCTCATAGACATCTGCCCCCAGAGGCTAGTGTCAGTCATGGTGTACATCTGCATATCTCTCTCTCTCTCTCTCTCTCTCTCTCTCTGTTCTTCTTATACCCTGGTCTGTCTTAGTTATGGTTATGCGTACTGTGTTGTGGCACAAAGAGTAATACTGATGCATTATGCTATAAATTGTCTCAAAGCAAAAACGCATCTTCAAACAAAACACACACAAAAACAGCCTCTATATCTCTGGTTTTGTTAGTGTGCATAGATAAATTATTTGATTGAGCTTACAGTATGCACTTACGGTATCATGCACATACATGCATGCATGCAAGAATGTAACACAATACCATTCATATTAATTAAAGGGTTGATAATAAAAACGTCATGTAATTTAGACCCAGAGATATCAGCCTGTGCTCAGTGGTTGATGGAAAAATATTGGTTCTACAAAGTTGCTTTAAGTCAGACCAAGCTGTGCTTTAAATGTCAACAGCAATAGTGTCTGAAATACTGTGGGAATACCTTCATCATTGTTTATTTTAATTTTTTTCTAGTTCCTCCTGATATAGCTCAACCTGTTTGCAATGATTTTATCCAAACAATTTTTGTTATCTAAACCTTCCTTTTGTTATATATTCATATATATATATATATATATATATATATATATATAAAGGTTTGGATAACATATACATACTGTATACATATACATATACATATATATACATATACATATACATATA
>JAODLL010000099.1:0-14325 GCA_026546735.1 Forbesichthys agassizii | reverse complement strand
CTCTCTCTCTCTATCTCGAGAGCTCTCTCTCTCTCTCTCTCTCTCTCTCTCTCTCTCTCTCTCTCTCTCTCTCTCTCTCTCTCTCTCTTCCACTTCACTATCTCAAACACCCCATTGCTCTTTGGTAACTGTCCCCACAAAACCTACAGCGACCAAAGCTGTGGTGTGAAAGTCATTCATATTCTAGCCACTCCCTACTACACGACACGGCCAACCACTGTCTTGCAGCCCATCCTCCCTCGTGCACGCTCCAATCTTGTACACCCATCTATATGCTAAAGGCATGCATTGCACACGCACGCAAGCTGGTGTGCGGTTATACTGCGTAGCTTTCTAGAACCGTCCGTTTCTTTCATTCTTTCTCTCTCCCTCTCTCTCTCTATCGCTCTTACTCTGTTTCTCTCATTGTCTGTTTCCCTCTCTCACTTTTCTCTCTAATTCTCAACCTCTCTCTCGCTCACACACTAATTTTCTCCCTCCATCGTTCTGCTCTCTCCTATACTTCTGACTGATGCCGAGAATCATTCGATAAAATGCTACGGTTGTTATTGCGCATGAGTCTGTATGCGCACAATTGGTTAATTCCACTCACTTTGTGTCCCCCCTGCCCCTGGACGCGATGAGGTCCCTGTCGCCCACGACTCTCCCAAACCATACACACAAGCATGAAACATATGGCTAAAGTCCAGCGGCATTTACCTGAAATGGCATCACATTCTCTACTGTGCACTGTAAGTGGCTTGGAATCCAACTGAAGGTTAATAAGCACTTATGTATTATTTATGCATTTTAACCCATCATTAGCTTTCTGTTTGGCTTGATTGGGGCATGAGTTTCTTCTTGTCCAGTGTCACTTTATAAAACGACAACTATACCATAATATGTAACCTTATTGTCCCCAACTATATGCACATTTCTAATTCCATCATTAATAATCTAAAATCCATGAGGTGTAATGACATTATATCTGACTAATGCTATTTATGTGTCAATTAGCCCTGTAATTGGTTTAATCTGCACACTCCATTATGTTGAATTATGCACCAAGGTTTGTGAATCAATGTTTCCATAGCCTCACATTGGTTGCGTATATGCTATGTGTAGGTTATTTTGCTGTCCTGTTGCTGCCACTTACTGTTTACAAATATAGTGCAATACCATTGTGCAAGATTATAAGATGTTTGCTTTATATGCCAAAATTACTAGTTTATTTATTTCTAGGACATAAAGTGGAACATGGATGAAAGGATGGCCTCTGGCAAACGCTCAGAGTGCATGTGCAGTGAGCATCACTATTAATTCCTCTGTAAAGGCGGTGACCTTCTTTTATTCAAAGATTGGCTAGGAGTCTCTCTACTGTGCATTGACAGGATTTGCTATGCAGAATACTGCAAAAAATGCATTTGATTATTTACTTACCAAATGAATATAGGCTTTACCATGTAAATAAGACTCTTTAATCTAATATTCTTTCGATTAAATTACCTTTCTTGTTAGGTGAAATTTGCTATTACTGAACAGAGTGAGCTGAGGAAAGTTACACAATCTATAAAGCACTAGTTATTTTTGCTAAATTAAGTTAATCCAATTTAGTGTAATATGACTGTTACTGTCATCACAATCCTCAAAAACACTAGAAGCAGTGAAGCGTTTTTCTGCTACATCGAAGCAGTTAGAGATAAAAACAAACAAATATCAAACAGACAGCTGTTTTCGTTTCATTTAAACAAGAAAAGACATGAAGAACATGATGAGTAGAATAATAGAACAGTACACACATGGACTAGCAATGAACGTCATCGACCGCCAAAATTACAGACTATCTTAAATAGATCAATATAAGTATGTGAATTGTGAATTCAGTTGAAATATGAATGCACCATAACACGTAGATCAGACTCTTATCGCAACATGTTTACTGAAAGATATAAAATAGATAGAAATAGATAATAATACAAATGTCACTTAGCCAATCTCTGCACTGTGCAACCAGTTTCATGCCATAGCTCATAGTTTATCAACAACATAACAAATCACTTAATTATGTTATGTAGTATGCATGAGCTTCTCCATTTCTGACTGAGGGATGTGTTAAAAACCTTTCACTGCACATTACACCCATGTGCGTGAACAATTTTCATTAAACCATCAAGTATTTCTGCATCTGCCATATAATATAATGCATCTGTCAAATCTGTCATTCTGCTGCTAAACCACTTAATGCTATTTCTTAGGTTCTTTATTTATTTATTTATTTGTGTCACGTGAGCCTTTGTGGACATGAAACGCATTTAGAGACATTATTATGTGTGTGATGTGTGTGTGGTGTGCAGGCACATGCATATATATTAGTGTGTATGTATCACGATGAGACAAAGTGAGGGGTGGGAGGGAGCCAGAGGGGCGTAAGTAAAATGTATCCAACTTTACAGGAGGGCCAAAACTAAATGTAAAATCCACATGCGCCTTTTTGGTAGCAACGTTTAGTACATTGAATATAAATGCATGGGCTCATCTGATGACATTATGAACAAAGCATTACATACAGTTGAAAATAAGTCATTTATTGTGATCAAATAAAGATACAACATAAAACATCCTTACTATATGCTTTCCAAATATACATTTCCTAATGCCAAAATGGCGTAAGTGCAGAACGCCATTTTGGCACCAACTGGCTTAGTGTTTAAGTATTTTGGTTTTTAATGAATAACTCTAAATTGATTAAGATTTCACTTGTGCCCTTTTGGCAGTAGAGCTCATCAAGAGCTTTAATTTGACATATCTGTTTCACCCAAAATGTCACTTACGTCCGTCCCTCTGGTTCTCACCCCTTGAAAGATAGAGTTGGGATGATGTGTGACAACTGTTTTTTTGATTGCTACAGTTGTTTCCAGAAAAATAGAGGATAGGATTCTTTTTTTTTTTAATCGATTCATTTTGCACAGACACGCATAACATATTACATGCTGGAAGGCACACGGACGGCAAACTGTGCACGCACATGCACAGAGACACACACACACGCATGAGCTGTTATCAAAAAGGTAAACATTTGTGGACTGGTCCCTATCACATGTATAAAGATGAGCTATAACTGCAGGGAGAGAGAGAGCAAGAGAAAGCGAAAGAGAGAGAGAGAGAGAGAGAGAGAGAGAGAGAGAGAGAGAGAGAAAAATGAAGGTCTACGGTTGGGTTTAAGCTTATCAATTGATACAAAAGTAATGTATGTGTGTACATGTGTTTGTGTGTGAGTGAGTGTTTAATCTTTGCTCACAGTTGTCCATCTTGCTCTGCTGAGACTGTAGTCAATATGGTTTAAAACACAGCTGATACAGCCCATGAGTCTAGCATTTATAGAGAATATAGTCACTCAGACATGCACTTTATATGGTAAGCAGTAAGGAGCCCTGCCTTTGTTTTGTGCGAGAATAATAGGATGTTTTTCTCAATATCTATGTCAATGACGTGCCATCCCAATGTCTGAATCCTATTTATAATATACAAATATGTACTTTTTAAATTAAAAAAAACATGTCAACTAGCCTTTGTAAGTCAAATGATATGAAATTAAATTTAAAATGGTATTATGTTATACGGGATAACTTTAATTTAAAATGCTAATAAAATAGTAAACATTTAAATTAAAACTGAAAGTTCTGACTTGGGAAGTATTATATGAGTGGTACACGCACATATCGTAAAACATTTTCAAGATAAATAACATTTTAGGCTTCACAACTTTTTGTCTCAACATCACCATGTCTGAAAATAACTTATAATACATTGCACAACATCATTGATGTAATCTTTGCCTAGGCTGTGATATTATTTTGTGGCTTGGTCAGCCACAGCTTGAGATTCTATTCAATTATCTGCACTTAGTACTTGGCTGCTATTTATTTGGTTATTAATATAGCTTGCTTTCCTTTATGCAAGAAACTCCTCCCTAATGGGTCATCTGAGTTGGGAGCTTGAGCTCTCGTTGGATGTTGGGAAGGTTGGGATAATTTATTTTTTTTAAGTTGGAAGAAAGTGTACCCGTCTTCAGTAGCACTCCAGAAAAAGTGCTACTGAGTAGGGATGTGCATTTGGTCATTTTGACTGCTCGAGTACCCGACAGAGAAAATGAGCAAGTACTCGAGTAGTTGTATTCTGGATCTCGGGGAAATGAATATATCAGAAAACCAAAGGATGTACCAGGCGATGTGAGTTCTAATTTGAATTGACGTATTTCATTAAAAAAGAAACTTGCACGTATAGGCTATCACTGGGTCACGTTATCCACGAAGCATCTACAAAAATACTAGGTTAGAGTGCAGTGTAGTTCTATAAATATGATGTCGTATTATACATAACCGCAGCCAGTGCATTAATACGGACGAAAAATGTGTATTAAACATAGTCGGAATACAGAACGCTTAGTGAGTAAGAAGGAGTGAGAGAGAAAAACAGAGAGATGCCGGTAGGGAGCATGTGTAATTACCTTAAAACACATGCTGCGTTTAGATGTATAACTGGGATTTTTCCATTTATCTAACTAATCAAATAGGCTATTTTTCCAGCCTATTTGTTTCAGAAAATGGTAAGAACTGAATTTTCATAAAGTTATGCTAATTTAATTGAGAGTTTAACTGAGATGTTGATGGGATTTCCTGACAGGCAGAAAGTATTGTTTGATGGACAAAATGGCAGATAGGAACAAATCTGCTTTCTGTTTGGTCAGACCATGGGTCAGACTCATGGTCAGACTGCACGTCCAAAACTATGGCGATGTTGAGTTGTTTGGAACCGGACTATACCTCCTATTGCAGTAAAATGTCATGTGACATACATAGCCTATTTCATTAAGTTGACAGATGTATACATTTATTTGTGCGTTGTCGTCATCGATCATGAAACGTATGATCGAGCATTGCTGTCACAGACGAACACTGGAGTACTCGAGTACCCATGCCTCGCCCATACCTACTACTGAGCTGCCAATATACTGTGAAAAAGTATATTGCCAACTCTAACTACTAATGTATGTTAATTTTAATGAGCATGTTTGCTGTATTGAGAACATTTGTTTTGATATTTTTTAACTATATTGAGATAAATGTATATGCACAAATAGTACTGTAGCTATAATATAATGATACTGATAGTATTTTCAACAGTCACTAGACAGATATAAACAAAAACAAAATACACTTTTTCACTCCCATTTTTTATGAGTTGAAATTAAATATCTAAGTCACAAAAACAAAAGTATTTGTCCCAAATGTTCACTAATTTGTTAAAACACGTTAGTGACCACTTCATTTGCCAAGGTCCACCTAGGTGTACTGTACTGTGTGGCATGAATATTTCACAGTTGCCTTGAACATGCCACAACATAACGCCACTCTAGTTTAATCCTAATCACACAGATCTCATTAGCACAATCAAACAGAGTTTTGCAGATATTCTGAATCATGGCCATTCTAGGAAGATCATTAATTCACTTTCCTTTCTGACTATACATTGTTCAAATAATTTCCACAGCCAATCCTTTGGGAATTTGGCACAGAACCTATTCAGCATCAGCACCAGACTATTCTGAGACAGAACTGCATAAATGAAGTGGCTTCGATTTATTGTAGTTTCAGGGATCAATAAAGTCCTGTCTTTCAGTAGAAACTACTTAACCTCTGCTATTTGACACTTTATCAAGCTGATGTGATATAGGACTATGAATAAAGTAATCACTATAGCAATTAATAAAGTGGAATAGGAAGATCCTGGAATCATCCATCTATTTGTGAAATCCTATTATTGTGTTGTCCATTGAAGAGGAAAATAATGAATTGTGTCCCTGACAGACAGATCACTACGCTACAAATCAACCAAACTCTTTCACGCTTTCTGTAATGCATCACACCTTGATGGATACAAGGACAGAACTAAGGTAGCCTATACTGAGACCCAAGCTTTGTTTCCACGGAAACTAATCCACAGACTGAGTTACCCTGCTTCAGAACAATTGTGTGCAATGTATACTATGTGTCATGGTGTGCATGCTAATTATATAGAATATACAGTATTGAAACTTAGAACAAACAAGCACATAATGGTGCTAAAGAAATTGTGTTTGTGTGTGTGCACTGCCTTCATACTGTAAGATTGATAATTACAGAGGCAGGACTATTTTTACAAGCAAGGGCTAATGGTGTGTGATTTCATTGGCCTAACTCTGTAAACCCCCTGGCCTGAACCCTCATAGCATATTCTAATTTGACATTTTAATGAAATTAGTGTCATCAGCCAAGTTTGCTGAAAAGAAGAGCTGAGTTTTTTTCCAACTGTGTGAGCCCAGTTTTGACACAAACAAACGACTGTGGTCATAGCAGAGGTTCCTGCAGGGTGATAGTTCCAGTAATATGGTTCAGACTACAAGGTTTGTTTTTCAGAGCCGGTTCAGGGCAATGGATAAGAGAGAAAGGCTAATAAGGAGATACGAGGAGAAAATAAAACTAAAATTGGGAGTAAAGATCACTAAGGAAAATATAGCTAATGTATGTAGTTTTGTAAACTGGACTTTAGTAGACTGTGTTAAGGTCCGGTTAAGACGTGTGGTTTTCACTCTGCAATGTCTACTCTGCACTAAACATTCTGGAAATGTTCTCATCAAGGACTTAAAAGTCAGAATAGAAGAAATCCCTCAAAATAAACATGCCACTGCTAGAATCTGGAATCATAACCCTCAGTGGATGTTGTTAATACTTAAAGGCCACATTTGTCTTGCTATTAAGATTTTGAAGAAATGTTTGTATACATCAAAGGCATAATAGTTGTTTGCGAGAAACAGCTGACTGGACAAAGAAATACTAAAAATCATAAAATGTATGTTTGTAGAAACTAATTGTGTATTGCTCATAAGTCAAACAACAAAATATATGGTAGGCTACTAATGTATTGCTGTTCTAAGATTATAGTATGGAGATAGTGGTGCATCTAAAATGATGTCTGATGTATAGCCCTCAGCACTATTCTGTTTCTGTAGCCGACAGCCAACATTCAGGGTAATTATCCAGACTCTTGCCACACAAAACCCACAAGTGAGCCACAGTTACCTTAAAATGCCATCTGTTGAGCTAAAGCATACACACCCATCCACTGTATATTGTCATACTTGCATTGTGCTATAGTAGATGGTTTAAGAAAAGCACAAAGTACATGAAAAACAAAGGATCTAGCTAAATATGCTATTTAAATCATGTAAAATGTTAACAGTATGCAGCTGTCCTGTTTTCAGGGGAATTTAGGCAATACTTTGCCTAAATGGTGAATGTTGAAAAAATGTGTGCTTTCCTTGTATTTCCAGTAATCTGAACTGTCAAATTGAACTGAGTAATTGTGCTACCCCACTCTTAGCTGTCATTGGCAATGGTTCAGTACCAGTAGAAAGGTAACACAGGGACCATTGTGTCATACTTTATTCAAGTAGGTTACATAGTCGGCTAACGGCAGCCACAGTCCCAGAGTTACACCCTCTACAAAAAAAGAAAGTTCATGGGAGGGAACTGCTTCTGGAATGACTGGTATTTACTCTTTTCCAAGAGTTATTTTTGTCTTTCAACAAGTACAAGTACATTGACATTTACCAGGTCTGATTTAATATATCATGCTCATTCGCTTAACTTTTCCATTATATTTCAACTTTCCTATCCTATTATCACAATTTCACAAACACATTTTCAATAATATAATTCTGATAAGTCAAATGTGACTATTTTATATAGTTATTATACACGTATAGTTAAACATTAGTTTAGCGTTGTTTAGTTGAGTTATTTTATTTATTAAGTTTAAAAAGAGCAGATTATATATTGTTTGTCTACTTTGTATTCTTCCCTGTCCATTGTTCAACCATGTTGTATTGTGATGTGTGTAGCGATGTCAATAGCATAAACAACAAAAGTTCCTACAATGAAAAAGCAATAAATTTGAATGATTTACCATACAAATGTATCCTTAATCCGCAACCCTCCTCGTCGTCGGCTTTGCCTCTGAGCATTCAAACTACACAAGTTGCATGCACTCCAATAAACGCTGCGGTGCCTTTTCTTCATCCTCTCGTTCAACTCCATGACAGTGACAAACATGGATTTGGCGACGTCTAGTGGAGAAAATAGAAATATGACTTGCTAAATTCCAAGAAAAGAAAATGACGTAGGATGTACGCTTACACTATCCTAATAATTGCCATTCTTACTTGTGATTATATATTTATGTTGTACTATTTGAATACCTTTATGACAAGGAACCCCAATGTGTCATGTATGTATGTAATATTATTATTTTATTATTATTATTATTATTATTATTATTATTATTATTATTATTGTTGTTGTTTTGATGAGAGAACAAGACCATTTTGAGACAATTGTAAAATTATTCAGTTTACAGTAAGGGGTAAATAAACATTCAATCACAGATTAATAACATCATTAATAGCATAATTTTAAATAAATATCTCCATTGTGAAAGATTGTTGTGCTCTTATGTATTGACTCTCTTGAGTGTCCCATAACCTTCTGAAGTTTAGTCAGTATAATTACGCACTGCTTTTACACTCATACTGTAAATACAGATTTTTATTACGCATATCGTGTTTTGTACTTGGGCTTCCGTAGTTTACACTTGTGCAGTCTCCCCCAGTGCGGTCGTTTGGCTGACATTCTATCTGCTCACGTGTTTACTGTGTATAAAAGCGACTCTGTTGCCCCTCACTATGTGTAGTGTGTCACCAGATAAACGACAAAAAATGGAGTCTGCACTGGGCCAGCTGAAGAAATACACAGTGGTTGTAGCAGATACGGGAGATTTCAATGGTAATATGGCGACTTTTGATAGTTTACTAGATCATTCATCGACTTAACCTTATGTCCGCCATGTCTGTGAACCTCATCAACAAATTGAATACCGATATATTAGCTTTTTATATACATATTTGACTGCCAATTTGTCATTCCTTATACGTGAATTCGGTATAAATACGTGTTTACTGAAACTATAGTGTCCATCTTGTAACCTGTTGTAATTCAACTCATGCTAAATATGCTACATTGTAGGCTATTCAAATTGCCAGTTTCATTATTAACATAGGAAATCGTACATTTCGAGACTGCAATAAAATCACAAACTCGTGCATCACTATAGTTGCTATCGGATGTGCTGTAGACATAGCGACATACTTGTAAAATAAGAATATAAGGATAACATTGTGGAAAGTGAAGCAAGCATGCTCTCTGAAACATTTAATCTGGCTATTTCAGTTTACTTGATGCTGTTAATGAGGAAACGTGTGGTAGGGTTGTGTTAGGACACGGATATTTCCACATTCCTGCCCTGCAAGTCAGGATGACAAGACAGAAATGTTTGAGTCTGTGTAGTGTTTCCAAGATTAACGGGATAAAATTTAGCAAATCGTTCTTTCTGTGCAGTTCTGGTGTTTCAGTTTTCATACAATAACCTGCATTACCCACCTGCTTAAGGTTAAGTTGCAATGGTTTGCAGTCTTTTCCAACCTTGTCTTTCTTTAACAGAAGTTGTGTCTAAAGGTCAGGATATTGCCAAAGTGCAGTGACAGTTCAAATTGAGCAAATCTACCTGTTGCAACTTGCACAGATCAATGAAGCACAGGCAATGAATGCATTTTCTTTCTTAAATAGGAAATGTGCAGTAAATTGAAAGCACAAGGTTTGCCTGGTGAAACTATATTTGGTAAAAAGATGATAATACATTTTATTTCAGGATGCCTTTCAAAACAGTCAATGACATATTACTGTACATACAAACGTGCTTCTGACAATAACATTACTGCAGTCTATCTAGGTCAGTTACACTCTAGCAAAGCTTGAAAGTAACACTGATAAAACTAGTTGCTTGTGGAAGTGGGCTTTCTGTAGCTTAAAGTGTAACTGCAGCTCTGAGCCTGACTCTACCTACTACAACTTTGAAAAATGCTTCAAGGAGCTGAGTGAGTGGAGGGGGCTGTGCTGAGAGGGAAACCTACATTAATGTTAATATTTGAATTTTATGATGTATGAGGATAGTGTACAGAAGAGAACCAGTGCGATCATATTACGAATCCTAGTATGTCCACGACATGAACGGCCTATACTCTGCCTCTGATTGGCTTGGAAGGATACAGTACACCAGAAGCACTCTGTCGCTGAGTAAAACCACAGTAGATATCAACACAGCAATGCAACAACAATTAATAATTTTCTATAGCTCTAATGTATGTATGTACAAATCACTTGATTACACCAATATTGTGAAACAGAAATGGTGATAAATAAAGATCGGACTTTTTGCTGTGTGTAGCCAACAATCCATGGATGCAGCTGACTGTATTGGATGTCTCCTAGTAGGCTACAGTGCATCTGATCATTGAGGGTAAACTAACACCTAGTCTTATCCAGAGGGCAAACTAACCCATAAATGTAATCACTACGCTTAATTAGATTAGTAGGCTAATCTAACTCAGTCTATGCTCACGTGCACCATCTTGAGCAAGACTTGATATTCAAAGTTATTTGTTACCAAATGGCAGTCTGCATGTAGCCTAGAAGTTAATTACCTGCATAGGTCATAGGGGTGGGAATCACCAGAGGCCCCACACTACTATATTATTACGATACTTCAAATGATGTCCTCAAAGGAAATCTATGTCAACATCGGTTTGTTCATCTCACATAAATTGTATGGCTGCAAAATATGATCGTCAAGCTGACTAACTGTCATGAACATGTAATAAATAGTTTAATTCGCATGTGCAATTTATATAATGAGAAATGCTTTTTTTACTTTGCGTCCATGTATCAATACAGTATCTCCATGGGAAATATCGTGATACTATGCAGTATGTTTTTTTTTTCTTTTTCCCCACCTGTAATAAGTCAGCCCACTGAAACAAATAAATTAAAACAAACACTTTGTAAAAGCTGGAATTTGAACCGTCAAGCACTATTACAAGCGCAACACTTATCGTATTGAGCTAACTAGACAGACTGTAAGAAGTTACTTTTTTTTAAAAATCATTTAGGCTACATGACAGAAGCACACAAATTCATGAAATTATCAGGATGTTGGATTCTGAATGAGATTCAAACAAATGTCTTCCCACTGGTTTAAAATGTAACTCCAATAAACAAATGGAATAGTGAGTGACACATGTAGTAATCTATCCAATCAGAGGCAGACTAGGGCGGGTCATGGCATGTACATATTAGGACTTGTAATATTGTGTCCTGGGGTGATTTATTTAAAAAAAAAAAAATTTTTTTAATGTATTTATTTTTTTAATAAAATGGATATGTATTTCTGTTTTTAGGCCATAAAATCTGGCTTTTGTCAATATTAACACCAGCGTCTCATCACAGATCAATCCTATTGCTTCTCAAAAACACTTTAAGGCCAGGTCATAACCTGGCACATCTAGGGTGTTTCTTATGAAATGCTACTGTACCATGACACTGCAGAGTGGAAATGTAGACTAGCATTTCACTTCTGTAATGACTTCTTTATAAGCTAATTTCCACATTGCTGCCTATAGGCTAGTATGAAACTAATCACAAAAGACCTATACTCTCAGTCCTCATAGTCCCGAGGTGATGATATTATGCATGCAATATCAAGTCCAATTTGTCTTCCATAGCATGCTTTTTATAACTAGAATTTAACAGCCTACTAAATGTCATTCCATTATGAATGAGAATAGCCATGTTGAAATGGCTTTCCTTCTAATAGTCACAGGACTGAGGAGGATAGCTGCCTATCACCTGTTTTTAACCCTTAAACCAGGGTTGCCCAACTCCGGTCCTGGAGGGCCGCTATCCAGCTTGTTTTAGATGTCTCCCTGCTCCAACACACCTGACTCAAATCAATGGGCTTCTGCAGAGACTGATAACGAGCCATTCATTAGAATCAGGTGTGTTGGAGTGGTGGTGAGACATCTAAAACATGCAGGATGGTAGCTCTCCAGGACCAGGGTTGGGCACCCCTGCCTTAAACTATTAGGATGTATTTCACCAGCATAAGTAGGTTAGGAAATTTCCCCCCAACAGACTTAAACAAAGTTAAGGCTGCGTGGCGGGAGTGTGACAACTCTTGCCCTCGCAGAACATGTCCGTCAGCCTGTTTCCCTGCTCTGGTAGCTCTTCTGTTTCGGCTGAGGTTTCTGGGGCAGGGAAAACTGAGGCTAGCTGCAGCATGGTCATGCTACAGGCATGTAAAAATGTAACCTTCATACAATTCTGGCAGAATTGAGTGAGTTTGTAATTTCCCAGTGTATTGTGGTTCTATAATGCCATGACCATGACTTGTACTTCCTCTTACAGTTATATTGTAAACTTAACATTATTGTATGTATACTCTAATTGCGCCACATTAGTAGATGGGCAGGAAATGGTCTGGACTTCATATATTGACCTGCAGAGGTCACTCATTTCATTTTACTAGCATGCAGTAGTATTCACTGGGCTGAATCTGCATGCGAGGCTCCTCCTTTATAATTCAATCTTTTCTCGACAAAAATTCAGTAACCCCAAAAAATGTAGTACTGAAATTTGGCCAAAATCGCATCGGCAGTGTTTTATGATTAAAGCATTTATACATTTTTTTCCTAAAATATGATTCAGCTCAGTCTTCAACCATGATTTGCTGGTTCAGTAAATAACCAGTGTTTTTAAATACTGTAAGTACAGTTTTTTTTGTGTGGGTATTTTGAACAGTTTAAAATATGAATTTGGGCTAGACCTGTGAATTTGGTTGATCATGAATGTGATCGTCTTGTGCCAAACTGACCGACGTGTGCATGACTTGGTTTTCTCAACTAACTTCCAGCTATTGAAGAGTATAAGCCACAAGATGCCACTACCAACCCATCCCTTATCCTGGCTGCAGCAAAGATGCCAGCCTATCAGCACCTTGTGGAACAAGCCATTAAACACGGCGTCGCCAAAGGCGGGTATGTGCTGCCTTACATTAAACTTGACGCACTCAAGCTCACTTTATACAGTATCAAGTCATGGACTACAATACCATCAGACCCCATGCTAGCACCATCTATGTGTGTTTGTAAAGCCCGTAGTATTGGGTGCAGCACTATCCCATGGCTCATGGATATTCCCTTTTTCTCAGAACGGAAGAGGAGCAGGTTACCAACACCATGGATAAGTTGTTTGTGAGTTTTGGCCTGGAGATTCTAAAGAAGATCCCCGGCAGGGTCTCTACTGAGGTGGATGCAAGGTACAGTAGAGAAAACAAACTTGTCATGCTGTCCCTTTTGTGTAAGGCCGGCATGCAATTGTTGGGATGTCAGTTTATTGGCTTTATGGGTAACTACTGACTACTAAAAAGTAACGTGAAATTATTTAAGACAAAATGCATTTAAAGTGCACAAACATTAACATCACTTTTGTTTAAGCCTAAACTACACATTGAAACCACAATAGACCAACAGCAAGGTTTTGTTATGAAAGATGCCAATAGAAAATATTGTAGGTTCTCAGCCATTTAAAAGAGTTGTTTTGTTAATTTCTTCCCCTCATACAACAGGTTATCGTTTGATAAAGATCAAATGATTGCCAGGGCCTTGAGACTAATTGCTCTGTATGAAGAAGCTGGCATTGGCAAGGATCGTGTTCTCATCAAGCTGTCTTCAACATGGGAAGGCATTCAGGCTGGCAAGTAAGCATCTGCTTAAGCATAAATATGTAGGTGTGTGTGCGTACACACGGTATCTCACAAGTGAGTACACCCTCACATATTTGCAAATATGTGAGCATATCTTTTCATGTGACAACAATGAAGAAATGACAATTTTCTGCAATGTGAAGTAGTGATTGTGCAGCTTGTAGAACAGTGTAAATTTGCGGTCATTTCAAAATAACACAACACGCAGCTATTAATGTCTAAACCGCTAGCAACAAAAGTGAGTACACCCCCAAGTGAAAATGTCCAAACTGGGCCCAATTAGCCATTTTCCCTCCTTGGCGCCTTGTTACAAGGTTTCAGGTGTGAATGGGGAGCAGGTGTGTTAAATTTGGTGTTATCACTCTCACACTCCCTCATAATGGTCACTAGAAGTTAAACATGGCACCTCATGGTAAAGAACTCTCTGAGGATCTGAAAAAAAAGAATTGTTGCTCTACATAAAGATGGCCTAGGCTATAACAAGATTGCCAAGACCCTGAAACTGAGCTGCAGAATGGTTGCCAAGACCATACAGCGTTTTAACAGGACAGGTTCCACTCAGAACAGGCCTCGCCATGGTCGACCAAAGAAGTTGAG
>JAODLL010000098.1:0-14327 GCA_026546735.1 Forbesichthys agassizii | reverse complement strand
GAAACGTGGGCAGACAAGCCAAAGGTTATTACTAGGTCCAGAGTATGGCCTCTGTTGTGCGTAGGTTCTGTAACGTGTTGGATAAAATTCAAACATCCTATGTTCAAATGTTTTTAACTGTAAAGCACGGTAGGTTGCACATTGTGTATGAAAGGAGGTGCTATACAAATAAAGTTTATTGTTATTATTATTATTATTGGTCCCAACACCAAGTCAATCAAAACTAAAAATATTGCCAAGCCCTTTCTGGCAACAGTGATGCAATCACATTAACCATAGTTTTGTTGTTTCTCATTGGAGCTTCGTTTAAAGTTGCTGCACATCCGATTCTGTCCGGAACATTGTGAGTCTACGGTAAACGATTCATGATTGATTTTATCTGAAAGGTCGTGATATTTTCATCATAAATATAGCAGCAAACAAACTATGTAAAGATATAGTGAAGTATAGTGAATTGCTTCATGAGCTGATACTGACATCACACCATCTCTGTGTGTTGTAATCTGAGCTCCTCTGTTGTTTGTGTTTATATCTGGGTCCGCCATGACGCATGTTAGTGTGTGTGTGTGTGTGTGTGTGTGGCCCACAAAATATTTGCTTTGGCCTCAGATGCTGGTGCTAGTGTGACAACTAGTGGCAGACAGGATCATACATTGCTTATTTAAAGGGATACTTGGAGAACTGAGAAAATAGAACCAGTGGACCACATCAGATTGAACCGATCAGAGGTTATTCCTGCCTGTTCCCACCAATCACTCTCTCTTAATAGTGTCCTGCTACACATGTACATTTCTACATGTTTATGTGACTCAGTGTACCTCGTCAGTCTTTGCTCTCTCAATTTTGGAGTGGAACTCCTCCACAGAGTGGTGCAGGCCGCGGTGGCTGCCCAGCTGGGACTCCACGGTGGGCAGGTCGGAGCCCCACTCCCCTTGGTCCACCCGGAGCTGGTTCTCCTCCACCCAGCCCAGCAGGTCTTGAATGTAGCGCAGGGTCACCTCGTCCAGCTCGGGCCTCACCATGGCAGCCTGTTGCTGCAGGACATCCATGTCATGGCCCGGGTGACCCGAGGACACACGGGTCACTCGGGCCATATGGGACACCTGGGACATCTGGGCCAGGGTCACACCAGACTTGAGACGCAGGTTGAACTCACTGCGCAGGTTCACTAGCCTCTCATGGAGACGGTACACCCTGGGGAAGACAGAGTAATAGCAGGACACCTCTGGACGTAAGCTTGATCATATGTCAACAATAACAACAGCACAAAAATCACAATACAAATCATTACAATTATAATAATAATAATAGGACTAGGAGATAATCAATATTCATTCATTCAAAACTCTACAGCTCAGCTTTTAACTATAACAAAGAGGAGATAACACATTACTCCTATGTTAGCTACTTTGCACTGGCTACCAGTACTGAAACTGGTTTATTGAAGGATTCCAATGAGAGCCAAAACATTTTTGAAGATGCAGCATTTTTTAACTATGCCCCAAAGCTATGGAACACAATACCCATAGATATCAGAGAAGCCAGCTCCCTAAACATCTGCCAAACAAAGCTAAAAACGAATCTATACAAAATAATCTTTAACTAACTGCTTGCTACTAAAATGCTAAAAAAAAAAGTATTTATCTATTTTATGTTTTCAAATAAATCAATATAATGTTTTCTAAATGTTTAATTAACAGACGGTTACCTATTCCCGATGGCTGGCAACCTTTTTTTCCCCCAATGTGTTTGGTGAGGAATAAACTCAGAAGCCTACCTCACATTTATGTGGAAAAACCTACAAGTGTTTTGGTGAGGAATAGAAGTTTTGCTTCACATTTGTTCGATCTCCGTGAGCAATACTTGTATTGTATCACATTTGTAATGGTATTGGTATATATCTCTTTGTATTAAAATGTGTGAGGAATTTGTTGCTCAAATATGTTAATTCTCTGTGAGAAATAATCTCATGTCTCACGTTTGTAATTGTTTAATGCAAGTTAAAGGGATAATGTAAATCCGTCTTCAAATTAAATGCTTAATTATTAAAAAAGAAAAGGCTAAAGATAGAAAAAGTATTATTTAAGAAAAAAAAATTCAAACCTGCGATACATCTGCTCAGCCTGAAGGTGGCGACCATCTTTCAGAAGTTGAACGTCGTTGAAGAGGAAGCGGATCATTCCCTCAGCCTTCTCCAAGTCTCCCTCTATGGCTGATGAATGCTGAGCGGGTCTCCCAGAGCTGAGGGTCCTCACATCCTGTAATACAGATATTATATGAACACAATGAGTTGAATTTATTGAATTATTAAAAACAAACATTTCTAATTTATTTCTAAACATTTATAAATATTTCTAAGTCTGACACAGTAATCAAAATATGACATGCAGCTCTATTCACTTAGTAGTATGTAATAGTAACATATTACTACACTTCTAAATACTGTTTGGAGACACACCGTTTGCAAGAGGGTTTCCACTTGGTTGAGTTGCTCTTCACACACCCCAGACTCTATCTGGACCTTACTGACGACCCTCTGAAGACACTCCAACCTGCAGAAAATTACAAAGGTCAGAGGTCAAGAATAACTCTCTTGCAATTTAATGGAAGCCACAATGGTCCTGTGAGCTAACCGAATGTTCCCACATTGGAAAGTAAACACCTTTTCTCTGTTCAACATAACTATCTAACAGACCTAAAAATATTAGGGAGGAAAAAAAACACGGCACTTACTCCCTCTTATGGCGGAATACATATTTCAGAGCATAGCCGTGGTGCATGAAGGCCATGACGATACGTCGAACGTTATGAAGACCAATTCAATGGATGCCACAGTGGTCCCGTGAAGGCCAACCCCTCGCAGCAGCTACTGTACTGAGCTGGCTTGTGAGTCTTTGATACCGATCAAATTAACATATTTATGTAGAATATTTATTTGTACCGCCATGGCAACGGCATAGTCTATTTTCAGAGTGGAGTTTGTCATGTGGTTGCACATGATATACATGTACATTTCTACCACTTCAGGACGTTTTGCTGTATCCCAAATTGGCCTTCATCATTATGATATGAGTCATAATTTTCACCACAGACCACATAGAGGGAAGGAAGGATAACTCATTCTCCTAATGATTTTAATGCTGTGTGGCATTTCACAGTTATTTCAGAAGGTTTTCGATGTTTGCTTTGGCAACAGAAAATGCAATACAGAAATGTTACCGCATTAAATATCATTCCATGTTCCATTCCATATTCCATGTTAAATATGTATTTAACATGGAATATCTTGTTACTTTATTATTATTTTTGTTCTTGTTTTGTTCTTCTTTAATCTCTTCACTATAAAGCACCTTGGCCTGTAATTCTTGTATGAAAGGTTCTGTACAAATCAAGTTTTTTATTATTATCATCCTCATCATCATCATCATCATCATCATCATCATCATCATCATCATCATCACTATTATTAGTGTCTGTATGCCACTGCTCTACGCTACCTCTCAAACTCCGTTCTCAACAGTCTCTCTCGTTCCAGAATGGCGACGTGAAGGTGGCCCCACTCCTTCTCCACATCGAGGGGGTGGTACCCAGGTGGCACTTTGACATGCCCTGCCTGCACCGCACCCTGCCATGACGACAAAACAAGACACTGGACTACAGCAATTACAAGCAATCTTCCCAATCTTAATGGATCTCACAGATCAGGTTGTGCTTTGCATGGTGTTAACAGAATTTGATTTCTTTATTTTAAATGAAACCTCTCTAAAGGATTCTGTTGCCAGATCTCGAACAAAGGTTTCTCCTGATTTATCTGTCTTATAAATGCCATTTTAGCGTTATAATGTTATAAAGATATGTGGCATGTGAAAAATGGGGTCAATATTTACTTTGGTTACTATGGGGCGAAAGAGTCGTAATTCATTTAGTTCAAATTCACTTTCCCTATTGGAATAAATAGACACAGACCTGCCGCTAGTCTCCTAAAGGGGAGGGGCAGTGGTGAAACCCACGTGACACAGATACAGGAAGCTACATAACATACCATCTCTAGGTTATAGTCTTTATTAAGATAACAAGCTAACAAATGTACACTGTGTAAACCAAGCATACTGTGAGTGCGTGCCAGTGCCTACACAGGTCTACATTTGACATTCACAAGGTCACAGAGCACATTCAGGGGCCACTGACCTCAAAGGATTTATAGATGTACTTGGAGCGGTTCTTGTCTGCCTCCTTGGCGGGCAGCTCTGTCTCCTTAAATTTTAGAAACTGACGCCAAAGAACCTGCGGATGAAATGTATTAGCTTTTATCTTTACTGTCCATTTATTTATAAACATGATTGATATATAAATTATATCATGAATTACTGGTAAATATAAAAATAATAGAAATATATGTGACATACCAATTTAATCCATATAGCTGACTTTTGCAATACATGTCATCTTGCATCCACTCACCTCAATCTCTTCATAGCTAGTGGGGAACTTCTTCTCCTCAAAGACCATGATGTGATGTCTGATCCACTGAAACAGCAATGTCACCAGCTCATAGTATTCCTGCCAACGTAGCTCCAGCTCCTGATGGACAAGTGTAGACAAGATTATAGAGACCTATTTTAACTAAGCGCACAGTCGTTTTCTTGGGACATTTTTATCATGGCTTTTATTTTAATGGCTCTGTATGACCTTCTGCCATAAGAAGTCAATCTAAGTGCACCAGCAAATGCTCTGTGTGCCACCCCCCTCCCACACACACACACACACACACACACACACACACACACACACACGCTAAACATGGCACCAGCACTATGTACAGAGGAGCTCAGATTACATACACACAAGGGTGTAGGCTTTGTTTGATGATTGGACGGGACATTAAGTGGGGGTCTAGGTGACATTTTTAAGTGTCAAACATTTAATTTCCTGCATTCTGGTGAATGTTAATTTCAATTTCAATTTGTGCCATTGGATTAAAACACTATATTGCCAAATTAATTGTGACACGCCTTCCAGTCATTGAATTCAGGTGTTGCAATCACTTGCTTGGCCACACGTGTATACAATCAAGCACCTAGGCATACAGACTGCTTCTACAAGCATTTGTGAAAGACTGGGTCGCTCTCAGGAGCTCACTGAATTCAAGCATGGTACTGTGATAGGTTGCTACCTGTGCAATAAGTCCATTGTGAAATTTCCTCACTACTATATATTCCACAGTCAACTGCTAGTGGTATTATAACAAAGTGGATGCGATTTGGAACAACATGAACTCACAGCCACATAAAATCACAGAGCGTGGTCAGCTCATGCTGAGGTGCACAGTGCTCGGAGCACTGTGCACCACTGTGTCGCCAACTTTCTGCAGAGTAAATGGCTACAGACCTACAAATGTTGTGTGGCTTCCGGATTAGCTCAAGAACAGTGTGTAGACAGCTTCGTGGAATGGGTTTCCATGGTCGAGCAGTTGCATCCAAGCCTTACATCACCTTGTGCAATGCAAAGCGTTGGATGCAGTGGTGTAAAGCACGCTGCCACTGGACAATAGAGCAGTGGAGACGTGTTCTCTGGGGTGACGAATCACGCTTCTCGGTCTGGCAATCCAATGGACAAGTCTGGGTTTGGCGGTTGCCAGGAGAACAGTCTTGCCTGACTGCATTGTGCCAAGTGAAACATTTGGTGGAGGGGGGATTATGTTGTGGGGCTGTTTTTCAGGTGTTGGGCTTGGCCCCTTAGTTCCAGTGAAAGGAACTGTTATTGCTTTAGCATACCAAGACAGTTTGGACAATTTCATGCTCCCAACTTTGAGGAAACAGTTTGGGGATGGCCCCTTCCTGTTCCAACATGACTGCACAGTAGTGCACAAAGCAAGGTTCATAAAGACATGGATGAGCGAGTTTGGTGTGGAGGAACTTGACTGACCTGCACAGAGTCCTGACCTCAATCCGACCTTTTTATCCAACATCTGTGCCTGACCTCACAAATGCACTTCAAGAATAATGGTCAAACATTCCCATGAACATACTCCTAAAGCTTGTGGACAGCCTTCCCTGAAGATTTGAAGCTGTAATAGCTGCAAAGGTTGGGCGAACCTCATATTAAACCATATAGATTAAGAATGGGATATCGTTAACCTTCATATGCATGTAAAGGCATTTGTCTCAAAACTTTTGGCAATATAGTGTATGTTGTAAATATATGGGGGAAAAAAGAATATTCAGGAATAGGTGACAATTCAAAATACTATATAGTGTACTATCTGATGTGTCTTTTTTATACAGTATATCATGTATCTTTATTGTACTTGATATATTGTATAATAAAGATACATTAAATAATTTAAAAAAATCATATTTTCTCATTTATTATCCCTGCTTAGTCATTACACATATGCTTTGGAAGTAAACTTAATTATGCATGTGGCAACTATTCATGTAAATTGTAAATTTATTAATTTAAATTAATTTACTAAACCCTGGACTTTAATGGAAACGTAATGACACTGGCATTACCATTCCCTTTACTGTAGCGCAAATGTGGATATAACATTGTCTGGAAGTGCCTTTGGAAACCCAGAATGGTTTTACACTGTATGATGGTAAGGGAGTGCTTACATTGGCCTTGACGCTGTCCTGAACATCTGGCACCCTTGGAATGACATCATACATGGAGGAGACATATGTGATGATTGATTTTTCATCTGGATGTGGAACATCCACATCTATGCCAAGGAGAGAAATAACTAATGTAGTTATTGTGCAGAGGATCGATCAGAGAGACTGTTCAGGCCTTGGGCTCTAGCATGTCTTACTAAAGCGCCTGCTCTCAAAGCTGCGTGCTGAGTTAATTCTCACTCTCCAACACCTCATAGATGCTCTAATGATGGATGCAATACCCCTTGGGTTTTAGAGTGTCTTGCTAAAGTCTCTGCTCTCTAATCCGTGGGAGCAAGGTTCGCATCCCGGGTGGGACAGACTCCCCCTAAAACTCACGCTCATCCGGGTCACAGCTCCATTGTAGCATTGTGTTCTGCGTTGTTTACGTAGACCAACTCTGTCAACCAGTCTGCTATAACATTGACAGTCAGCGATGCATGGCTTAGTGTATGGACACACACTGCTGTGAATGTCAGACTGTATCTAAGTTGGTCTACCTTCAGTAAATACACAATGCAGAACAAAACTTTGATTTGTGTCTGATATTCTCTCTACTCCTCCCAATACAGCTATCAGCCTCACACTGGACTCTCCCCAATGTGAGCTGGGCATAAATGTGTTTTTCTAACTCACACTCCAACAGCAACTAGCTTGCACTCCCCGGCTGCACCAATCACAGCGCAGCATCTGATGTGTGTCGCCCTCACCTTCTGGGTCCAGCAGCTTGGTCACGCCCAGGTCCCTCTCTGCCACAGTGAATGCCTGCTCCAGGTTCTCCTGGTTGGTCTGCCGGTACACCTTGGCCATATCAATCAGGGTTGGCCTGCAGACAGCACACAATGTGGTACTGTACGGTATGTGCTCATTACTTTGCTTGTCAATCACCTGCACAATGATCGCAGAAATAAAGCAGGGGTTTAAAATGCCAGCCATCACTTTTAATCATGCCTCATCTTCCAATAACCCATCTTGCCAGAGACAATGTGATCACTGCGTACACATACAGATATAGATGTATCTAACCAATAGCAGATAGGGCTGGCAAAAACAAGGGTTACATTTTCCTCAATGATTTTAACACCATGAAATACAAGAGATTAATACATTATACATTACACAAGTGAAGCGTTTCTTTCTGTTTTTAGAAACAGAAAGTATACACTAAACGTACACTCTCCGCACATAATATTCCCTTTTGCCTCTTGGTAGTCCCCTCTACTACAGTAGGTCTGTCTACAGGAAAATGTATCCCTGCTCAAGTACATGAAATGGGGTTCAGACCCCGGCCCGCGTTCCACGCTCTGAGATCCCAGGCTGGAAGCGACACTATTGCTTTGTAAACCTCTGCCCAAGTCGAAGGACTGTTTTGCAGGCCCATTTTGGCAGAGCGTAACTATGCGGTCCTCCAGGTCACTGACGGAGCCTGCCGCACTGCTGGACTCACTGTCCTGCTTGGAGAACTTCCTCTTCAGCTTCAACATGGTCAACATGGTCAAAGTACTGTACAATGTCCGTCTTTCACTGCTATGCCTCAGTAATCACAACTATCGCTCCGGCCTATTACGGAATCCGGTGTGTGGAAAATGATCGAATGCACTTACAGCTGCGCTTTGAAAAAGGAGAAATCTTTGGCAGAGATGTTAACATACTGTTCCTATGATTTGCTGCAACCTGCCAAGTCTCTGTAGTCAGTAGCTGCAGGGTGTCTAAATCTCAAATTCACTTGATACACCCATTTATTTTATTTTCAAATACATTTTCCACAGCAAATGATACCAACATACAGGGTTAGCAGGGGTTGTCTGTGCAAACAGGAATTACCATCCTGACAATAATTATTGCAGCAATATTACTGCACCAGATGTCCAAGCGTTCCTAGATGTTTTCTATTGTTAACTGCTACAAGTGAAACAAAACACTTTATTGCATTGATGCCCTTCTACTTGAAACTTGCGCTTGTATTATTATTTAATACATGGAATTTTACTAACAAGTGAATTATGCAACCATGACACATTCATTAAGTATTGAACATTCCTACCTTAGAGTTTTAAAGAGTGTGAAAGACCTAAACGGTGCCCTTTGAAAATGTTATTAAACCCCATATCCCCAGGTGGTGAACAAGTTCAGGCAAGATGAAGTAGTCATGAAATACCTCCCTGCTCTGAATATCTTGTCCTCTGAAGTGTAGCAAACATTACCATTAGAAGAAACTGACCCAGTCACACAAAGACACATTGGAGAGGGGGGACTCACCTGTATTTGTGTATGATGGCATTGAAGAGCTTGCCATCTCTCCAGCTGGTGGTGAAATTGTCACAGCGCATGCCATGGTATCCCTCCACCATCCTCTGAGACCAAAGAAGGAGCTTCTCCTTGGCTGTCATGTCATCTGACTGACCATTCACCTGGATATCTGAGATCTGGAACAACGGCAGGTTCCAAATATTAGATAACCAGCTGTATATTCTACCACTATTAAAATATGTTTGGTATATAGTGATATATTTTAATTATCTAAGCGCACGTTCTAAACTGTAAGGAGCAAACGCCCTAAATTGTTTAGATAAATGTTAAGGGCACCAGCGCATGGTTCAAAAGGGTTGTACTTTCTTAATTATTCCTGGTTGTATTTTGGGCGTAACATATGATAAACCAATCAAATTGTAAACTCCTATTCCCTTTTGTGAAAGTGCTGGAACAGAATATCTAGGCAACAATGGGATTCCATTAAGATCTTTGCTACACACAAATCATATTCCACATTGTTTAAACTGTTTATCCTTTGCATCCCTGTGTGTGCAACAAGCAGAGTGTACGCACGTTGTGCACCCGCCATAGCTGATCAGCGTTTCTCACATATCTGATATATACTTGTGATGGTAGATTGCGTGAAGAGGTGGGGTGTCAAAGGTTTGCTCTGATATAAGCTGTCTCTCTGTCCACCACATTCTCTACACTACAGTATGTAATGTGCTTATGATGTGCTGCATTGATTGGGCAGGCATTTTTGTGCAGGTGATGAACCTGGGAACCAGAAAAACTGTTGCTAAATCCACTCTTGCAGTAAAAAAGTTGTAAAAAGAGTGAAAACATTTTCTATTGAGAAAAGCAGTTGCTCTTCTAATAAAACAGATTCTATATTGCATCACCTACGTTAACTTCTAAAGGGCCTGCCGTTGTTTTTTTTTTCCGAGTTGATTTCAAGTTGCCTTCGTCACACCTAAACCAGGCACGTAGCTAACTACAACACTGATTGGGCACACACTGGATTACTGGCCAGAAACCCAATGATTTCTAAGCTCTACACACTAATTCTCGAGGCAAAATCAAACGGAATGAAGTTTGCAAGATCAGGATGGTCTTGTGAGACTAATAAGATGGGGCCCATACTCATAAAATATAAATAATTTAAGTATGAATGTGGTGTACTTCGGTTCTGGCTGAGAGGCAGAATAAACTATATATTTTCTTAGCCACATATTATTTCTTCCAGGCTTGAGATGGCCCACAATTCAAACCTCAAAATCAACCACCAGTTTTAGTTGAAAGGACCAATCTACATTGCTGAGGTGATTGCTATGCAGCAAAAAACAATATATAATATTACCTTATTAAACATAAAACAATAAAATAATTTTGACATTTTTTTTACATAATACATATGCCAATCTCAATCTTCCAAGACACATTCGACTAGGCTATGAATCATAGGAAGTTGCAAAATTCTGTCACAGCAATGCAAGTTATTCTTTCATGGGATTACTGTGCATTACTACTCAAAGATAAAGGTATTACTTCAAATTAACAAAACAAATAACAGTGGTTTGGATGCAAATACTGCATTACAGCACAGCCTCATAAGACACTTCTTAGGCCTTCACAAAAACAGGCTTTATCACAAATGTCACAGTGTTTTTATGGCTTTTTAAGCGAGCTGATAAGTCACAGAAACACTTCAGGCCTTCTTGAGGAACGAGAGGGGGTTGGAAAAAAGGCAATTTCCTTACAAAAAGGGAAAACCCAGAACATTGGCATAAGGTGACTCACAAAGCACATGGAAACAGGCCTCCACCCTTAATGGTCTCCATCCAGTTTAAAGAGTCCAGCTTGTCCTAAACCAATCATCTGCATGTCTACAGAACATGAATGGCACCAGGGGAGCTCAAAGGAAACTTACCATTGTTTCTGATGATCATGTGCCACTGGAACATTATGTTGTTTTTAATAAAACTAGCAATCAGATGAATAAGTACTTTTACACGGAAGAGGCGAAAGCTTTTCTTATACCTGAATGGCAAAGAGGAACATAAATTTCTATAATTGCATTAACAAATGATACACTTTGTAAGCCTATTCAAGCTAAAACATAAAAGTAAAGTATGTGATGATTCATAAATCATTGCTTTGAAATAACCATTTGTAAAAATACTTGCACTGGCAGCAAACTGGATTTTAAACTCAGTCACCAGGCAAAAGAAATAAAATCTACAAGCAGTGAAATTGTTGGGATTGGAAGAGCCACAGTCACGCCCAGTGTTCAAATTACCATGCAGCTCCCGGGATGGTCTTGGGGTGGGGTAAAGTACACATGAAAGGGTTAAGGGCGGGGTCTGGTCCTCATCCACATACATTTGAGAGTCTAACACTTAATTTCCTGCATTTTGGTCAATTGTTATGCAGCAATTTGTGCCTTTTCTGCATGGGGGAAGTAATTGATATACTATATTCCCAGTTGAAAGGCGCCTTTACGTAGACTTTACATTAGGCTTTTATAAAACGATTTCCAAATATGCTGTTTGCTTGTCACAAATTTAACACAGAAATTCATATTTGTATGTTCCCCCATAGACAATATATTGTCTCCATTACACAAGGCACAAAAATAGTGTGGCTGACTTTAGATTATAGTCTTGATTTGCGTGGAACGATGGACGTGAAAGTCACAGCAACCAAGTTATTATCCGAGTTATAAAGAATTTTATAACAGGAAATTATAACCAACCAAGGTTATCTTAACAATATAGCCTAATAAATAGCCTACGATTCAGGGCATTAGCAGAAGACATCACGACGCACATGGAACATCACGTAGGCTACACAAGCAAACATCATGAGACTGAGTTACGCAAAACAGCTTCCCTTTTTGTAAGTGAAATGGATCAGTTGTGTTAGTTATTAATAGGTTGCTGCTGTTTCTTAATGGTGTTTGGCTAAATACTGTGGGTGCATTCTACAAGATCAGACATAGACAGGGCTCTGCCACATGCTCTGTGTGCTCTTCACAGTTTATAGGCAATTGACCACCAAAGAAAATAAATGAATGGCCCCCCCAAACTGTGATTTCAAATTGAACTAGGGATAGGGCCAGAAATAAGGGGGCCGGGCCATTCCGGGCCTCAGCGTAATTTGAACACTGGTCACACACCCAAGCCTCCAACCCAACTTACACATGGGAATCACTGAGTCATACAAGACGAGGACAGCATCCCAATTACCACATCCCAGCATTGCCGTCATATGCATTTTAGAAGCAAAGAATAAACCTTTTTACCATGATCTAAATAAATAACAAAAACTTTCCTGCCAATATTCCAACTTCAGGATTACTTTTAACTGAAGTGTCCCTGAAGTAGCCTACTGCACCATAAATGCATAACTCTTTAATTGGTATCCTTAGAAACAGGGTTCCATTACACATTAGCAAACAGTAAAATCTCCCGTTAGACACTCAATGAGAATTGAGTGTCTAATGAATATTATTTTTTTCCAGAGATTCTGTGTGCCCTTAAGAACAATAATTATGTTGTAGTATTAGATAAAAGTGTAGTTTACAGATATTTTTAGAACATAATTAAATAGATTATGCACTATGCAACGTTTTAAAACTAATAACAACATTATTCTGTATTAGTCTATTATGCCTTGTTTATACTGGTGCCAAACACTGGTTTGACCCTGAATTACAAAAATGTTTCTGTTTCCATTGACACAGGCAAGTCAGCTATTAGGCCATGGCCACTACTGAGTAGTCCGGCTCTCAATCGGGGCCGCGAAGGGCTGCGCGACCTGGAATTTGCGTTGTAGCAATATTCTCCGAAACAAAAGGTGGCACCATATACAAAAATATGTAGAAAGGTACAATGTTGTTTAGCAAGTTGTGCAAACTCATGTTTTGTATTATTTTTAAGAGAATATGTAGTCTACTGTTCTGTTACAGTTTATAACTCAAGGAACACAAGATGTATGACTGGTGTTGCTTTCACGGAGAAAGAGCCAGCACATAGGGCCTACTGTCGGTTCACCCGCTGATGAAAAGCGTAGTTTGGAGTGTAGCCTATAGATAGACAATATCTAAATCGTTGTTGCTATTGGACAGTTTGTAAATAAAAAGATAGGTTACTTAATCACAGCAATTTCTCTTGTTATAGTCCAATCAGACTGGATATTACAGTAGGACAATGGTTAAACTATTTGAATAAATCTCTACAATAGAGAGGTGACCATTACAGACATGACATGTCAATTTTACAGCAACAGAAATATTTTTAAGTTTTATTTCTGCTTCAGCAATTAGGCTAAGAATGCCAACTAGGCAATGCATATTCTTAAAATCTACCAGTCTCTAAAGGGCAGTGCACAGAGGTTTCCAACCTTCACACAGCAACAACAATATTTTGTGTTTACATTCTGCTTTATTCAGCTGTTAAGCATGACAACTACACAATGCCTAATATATTCGCTGTATAATAGATTTCTAGCCTTTTGCCCGGTGGTCTGAAATTACTAATTATAAATCTAGCGACCCGCCAATAGGACAAGAAGAAGAATTGGACGCTTTGCGTTCTCGATTTCCCATTCTTCTTCTGTTATGTTTTGGCGGGTGCCGTTTGACAGAATGATTTCTGTCACTAGAGTGTTACAACTAATGTTCTATAGCATACTGACCCCAGGCGGCACCTGCTTTACTGAGGGGAATGTAGAAATCACTGGCGTACTGAATATTTAGCTAACAGTGATGATTTGGTATCTAACATGGAAACATTTTTGTGTGTTTGATACAACTACACATACTGTTACACCCCTAGTGTGAAGTGATACCTGGAAGTGTAGAATGATGGTCCATATCAGGCCCAGGGTCAGCTTGGGGTTTCCATCTGCAATATCATCGTTCCTGATATTGACCAGCTTGACCTGGGAGGACCACGGGGGATGGATAAATATATTAAAATTTACATTTAGGTCACTTTTTCATTTGTTCACAGACAATGAAAGAAAATATTGTATACGCCACAAATATAAGGATTCACCTTAAAATTAACTACCTGTCTGTGTTTGAGAAAATCCAGGGCAATCTGTACATTCTGCAGTTTGTGGAAGCGCATGCGTCCCTTCTCCCTTGGCTGAAAACAAACAAATGGACACAACCAAATACTTCTTACAACCAACTCTATAACAGGCAGTACTCCTTGCCCATCATTACAGTAATGGCACTGGAAAATGATAATGACGCCAAACTGGATTTCTGTGTTGTTGACTGGAGCAGTTTATTTCACCAGTCTTCCAGCAAGGATCTGGTTAAAATGACGCTCAAATACAGTTGCAAGAAAAAGTATGTGAACCCCTTGGGATTACGTGGAGTTTTGCATGAATTGGTCATAAAATGTG
>JAODLL010000097.1:0-12500 GCA_026546735.1 Forbesichthys agassizii | reverse complement strand
TGTGAAGATTTAATCTCCTCTAAAAGAAAGATGGTAGGAGCTATGGGTGATCCCGAATAGTTGACCATTTAAAAATTCGATCTATATGGCCTGCTTCGACTGCCAATCCCAGTTTCTTTTGAACAATATAATATAATTATTTATTTCTTTAACATTAGTATGTACAGCACAATCATTTTCATATTTTTATGTAAAATTTATGCTAGACCTAAAGTTGTGTTGAATTAAATGTAAGTTTTTGTACAGTACTTTTTATGTTTTTCTTGCCTAGGCCGGCCCCCAAAAGAGCTGGTGCCTCCTAAAGGTCACAGAGAGAAAAAGTGTATGCATTATGTTGCGGTGCTATGGCAACAGGAGGATAACTGCTGGTTTATAGTTTTATTGATGGAGCTATAGAGTTCCTGACACAGCACGTGTCAAACGCGGGGCAGAGTAGAAATGAACAGCGACCAAGTGGACTGATTATGAGTGTCGGCACGTTTAGTGAGCGCAGGCACTCGCTCTCAATTGCTCTATTGTTCATCTGTACAAACACATTTGGATCTACCGCGATCTGCTTAACCCCCCCACAAACACATGCGCTTCTTCTGAACCCAAGGAGGCGCTCTCTATCACTTTGTCTCTCCTTATTAAGGCATAATGATACCTAAAATACTATCAGTCCCTTGTTTGTGTTAATCTGAAGGTCAACTTGCACTCATACAGTTTGTCACCTCAATTTCGTACACTAACATAGCAGCACCTCCATAAACATTAAATGTGAGCGGCTATCAATGCACAGCAGATGGTCCTGTGTAGCCTTATGGCTCGGCTCATCTCATAGCCAATAAATAACATTTAGTCAAAAGAGAATGTTATGCGGAAAATAGAAAGGACACAGATGCATTAACACAACATGGTCTGATATATGCACTGTAAGTCGTGTTGAAGTAAAAGGCTTTGTATAAACCGCACAACAATTAAGGTTTCCAATGGTAATTTGTTCCCAATGGTAATTTTAATCCTTAGGCCTATATTATTATTATTATTATTATTATTATTATTATTATTATTCACAAATAGGTTTTTTATAATTCATCAATCATTATACCTTTCAGTTAATAAACAACACGTTGCAGAGTAGTGCCACAAAATGTCTCAAGTAAATGGGAAAATACCAACATTGTTACTGCAACCCATTGTTGATTCAAAAGAAAAAAAAATAAAGAATATGGCGCTAAACAAAAAAATGTATTAGAGCAGTCTGACTCTTACCAAAATGTTGAACTCAGCAGCCATTTTTCTTGAGTGAGTCTCCCCAGCCCCGCTTCCCTTGCCCTTCTCCAGGGTAATTTGTTGTGTAAATACAGCCTACTTAAAGCCGGCGGGCCCCTTCAGCTGTGGTGCTGCAAATGCAATTACAGGCAGCAAACACCTCCATTGTTATCACTAGAGGGGGTGACGCTCTTTTCGGTCCCCTCTGCAACAGGGGCCGCCATCGATCGGTATCAGCTTTGAGGAGGGGATTACTAATAAAGCCATCTGAAAGCTCCTTTTGTGTTCAGTTAAGAGGCTGTGGATTTGTGTGCACGTGTGTACGTTTGTGTTTGGTTGCATGCACACATGTATTTGTGTGTGTGTGTGTGTGTGAGAAAATACTTATCAACTGCCAGTTTGCGTTATTCTATTTAGTATTTTAAGTTGCTACTCTACTGCCCCTAGTGTACAGTGTGAGCATTGCAAAATTGCCAGTTGGTAATTATTAACAATTACAATGCTCAGAATAAAGCTTTTATTCTACACTTTTATAAAATAAATATGAATAATGTAGCTAATTGTAATTGTGCATAAAGGTATAGTCAGCTATTGCAAGCTAATTGTAAACTTATACACATTTTGTTAAATTCACAAAATATCTCCTCACATTTCGCTGGCTTACCGTTGAAAAAATTATTAAATACATCTACCAAGCCCTAGTGCCGTTAATAGGAACATAATAGTGGTGGGGATTCTGGATTTTCTGCGCAATCCAGGTCTCTGATTCTAATTCAGTATACAAAACTGAATCTTTAAATTAGTCTTTGGGTTCTTTTGAGTCTCTGTTGTTCAAGATGGTGTCACGTGAGCAAGGAACCGAAGATCAAGATAATTTGATTCATCTGAATCAGTGTGTCCTTGTCACATAAACAAAAATGGGATTAACTCAATCAAAGACTCAGAAGACCCAAAGTAAAAAGATTTGTTTATTTGTTTACGACTCACTCGCAACCAACTTATCACTAGAACACAAACAAAGTGATCAACACCACTCAGAACAACAAAGCCATACTACCAGAGTACGCTTTGCTTCACAATGTGTTTCAATGTGTGAGGCGGCATCGCGGAGGGATAATGTTTTGATTTGAGCTCGAAGTTAGCAAGCGTTCTCAAGAATTGAGTTCAGTAAAATGTTAACTAAGTTACTACTGCAGACCTCTTACAGCGCAACCCCAATATATTTATATTTTTACACCTATAGTCCCAAGATGTACAAACCTCTCTCGTGTAGGTATTTTGTTGTGCATAAATAAGGCAGCTTATTCCGTCAAATAGAGAATAATTAATGTGCTACACTCACCTAACCAATATAATGTTGCATAAAACTAGTTTTACCCCTGCAGTCTAATATTATGCTTTTTTGGCTGTCTTTCAAGCTAAATGTAATTTTTCTGCTCTGTGATATATTCCTTTGCCTGTAGACATCAGGTTTGCTCAACATTCTTTCTTCAGGCTTTGTTCCTTTGAGTTAATTTACTTATTTAACAATATAAGTGCAGAAACACATTTTCTATTGTTTGTTATGCTCGTTTTACTTTTCACAATGGATGTTTAAACAGTGCAGAGACGAATTAGCATTTTAATCTCTATTTGATAAATAAATCACTTTGCAATATTAAATAGCCCCTTCAGGTTATGCATGAGAATAGCATTAGCATTAATATATTACCTAAACACGTTATATAATATACAAAAACATACAAACATACAAAACATGTTTTTATCAGAATGCAGACTTTATTACAACAAATGGTAATATCCTTGTAATTATGAGAATAGCAATTACAAGGATTATAAAAAATGAAAAAGCAAGACTAGGCTTTTTTTATTGCTGCTTATATGCCTAGTTGATCATTTCACTTTACAAGTTGTCAACTGCGTATTAACCAGTAGAGGTCAGTGTTGACCAGTTACCAACACTGTCCAATGTCGAGCGCCTACAGCATTCAACATTAATGTAGTTTATTTATGTTAAATCAATGGTTAAGACAAAAGGAATATTGGCAAATCAAATACAAATTCAAAATGTAAAAATAATTTTGAATTATTCTGGATTGGACATGGCAGATATATTCTTTGGTCTTGAAGAAAAATGGCCTTACCAGATAATATATAATTTATACATTGGTGTACTTGGTTGTCAAGCATAATGGACTGCATTTGGTAAATGGACTGTGTTTATACACCGTAGCGCTTTTCCAACCAATCACATCCACCCATTCACACACATTCATGGTGATGGCTGCCATGCAAGGCGCCACCTGACTACCGGGAGCAGTTAGGTTTTGGTGCCTTGCTCAGGGACACCTCCACACTTGCCCTGCATTCGGGATGGTGGAACATTTGCTACAAGTTCAATGAACACAAACGGCAGTGGACTAAACAGCAGGTTACAATACAGGGAGGAATTTGGCTGGCTGTATAGGCTATGGGTTGAACGTTTACAGGGCTAACAACGTTTTATTTTACTGCTGTACATCGTTGTGTTTCAGCTGTACTTGTCATTGCACATGTCATAAGTAGAAACCAACGAAATGTAGATTTCATCTAACCAGAAGTGCTAAAGTGCTAGGAGGAATGTTCTACAAAGTGCAAGGTAATTAAATATATACATACATACACACACAATAAGGATAGAGTTCAGCAGGGAGGCAGCTGTAGGGAAGGTGTGGTTGAGCCTGTGATCCTATAGTTTGTAGGCTCCTGTATCGCTTCCCAGATGGCAGGAGGGCAAACAGTCTGTGTGCTGGGTGGCAGGAGTCTTTACAAATGTTTATTGATCGCTTCTTGTAGATGTCCTCAATAATAGGAAGTGAGGCTCCAGTGATGCGCTGGGCGGTTTTTAGCACCTCCTGCTGCAACGCCTTTCTGACCTAGAAAGAGCCGTTCCCATACCAAACTGTAACAGAGTAGATTAGGATGCACTCGATAGTGCAACGGTAGAAGTTCACCAGGATGTCTGAAGAGAGATGTCCTCAAGTAAAAAAAGTTTGCCTTTGTTCCACGGTCAACTAACTTCTATTCGTTTAACTGGGATTTATAAGCTGCTGTGTGAGCTATTTCTAAATATATTGTGGTGTTTGTGGGGCACAGCCAGTTGAGGTGGTACGGGCATCTAGTAAGGATGCCTCATGGGCACCTCTTTTGGGAGGTGTTTCAGGCACCTCCAGCTGGGAGGAGGCCTCGGGGAAGACCCGGGACCAGGTGGAGAGATTATATCTCCAAACTGGCCTGGGAACGTCTCGGGATCCCCCAGTCAGAGCTTGCTGATGTTGCTCGGGAAAGGGAAGTTTGGGGTCCCATGCTGAAGCTGCTGCCCCCGCGACCCGACTCCGGATAAGCAGGAGAAGATGGATGGATGGATGGATGTTTGTGGGGCTATAGGAGCTGTAGTTGATGTGCTTGTATTATTATTGCTGTTGTGTGTGTAATGTCTATAATCTAATTTTCTTATGATTGTTTTACTTTAAATCCTTGTGTCAGTGTGGTTGTATACAGAACATGAGTCCCTAGTCGATAGAATTAACCCTTCAGTTGAGATTTTAATTAATTAATAAATTCAATAAATTAATAAAATATAATTTATATTTACCTCACTGTTGTGACGAAAAGAGAGCTGAGCCAGAAGGCAAAGCTCTCGATCTTCCGGGCAATGTTCGTGAAGGGTGGGTCATGACCGAAAGAATGAGATCACGGGTACAAGAGGCCGAAATGGGTTTTCTCAGGAGGGTGTCGGGCAGGCTTTTGGATTCCTGCCTGTAACAAAAGCTTAGCATAGTCTACATCACATAGTAGGCCTACTGAACACAACAATTTCCTACAAACGTGAGTAGCCTTTTAACCTAGGGAGGCGCCCAGGGGGCATTCTTATCAGATGCCCATCCCCCCTCAACTGGCTCTTTTTGACGCGAAGGAGTAGCGGCTCCTCACGGATAGCTGAGCTTCTCACCCTATCTCTAAGGGAGAAGCCACCTCCTGAGAAAACCTATTTCGGCAAAGCATCAATTAATTACAGATAATTTAAACTAAAATCCAATCAAATAAAAACGTAAAGGTCCAATAATATACCATTGAATTCCCTGCATTTCAAAGATAAAGCTACCTATAATCAATGTAATAATATTTACGAGGCTAGCACTCTGGCAGAAGGACATCCGGTCACGTAACCTGTCTTAGTTGGCGCGGCGCCAGCGGCATAGAATAAGAATCTGACACTGGTTGGAGACAATTACAGGTACAATAGGGTTGCGGGGGGCGGCAGCTCCAGCAGGGGACCCCAAACCTCCTTTTCCCGAGCCAGCTTATTATCCAGCTTTTATCCTGAGGCGTTCCTAGTGTGAGATATAATCTCCAAACTGGCACACCCTATCTCTAAGGGAGAAGCCACCTCCTGAGAAAACCAATTTCAGCCAATTGTACCCATGATCTGGTTCTTTCGGTCATGACCCACCATTCATGACCATAGGTGAGGGTAGATCGAGAGCTTTGCCTTCCGGCTCAGCTCTTTTTTCGTCACCACGGTGCAGTAAAGCGATTGCAATACCGCTCCTGCTGCTCCGATTCTCCGGTTAATCTCTCGCTCCATAGTCCCCTCACTCGCGAACAAGACCCCGAGGTACTTAAACTCCTTCACTTGGGGGTAATGACTCATTCCCTACCTGGAGTAGGTACTCCATCGGTTTCCAGCTCACATGTGTGCTCTATAAATATCAGGTGCTATTTTGTAAAAATGTGTAACGGCTTCAGTATAATGTAACTTTAAATGCAAGTCGCAGTATGTTTCATTTGTCCCTGTCAGTAGGGACGAATGAAACATAGTGTTAGAACATAGTGCCTACCAATGAATGATTATTTATTTAATTACTACACATTTTTGTATCAAATTATATTGGGTTATTTACAGTTAAATAGTATTATTATTAATAGTCTATAAAATGTTTTTGCTGCACCTTTGAATAATTCCTATAATAGACATCATGAAATGCCATCATAACCTATATAGGCATTTAAGCTAAGATACATCATGGACAATCAGACCTCTCCCTATCATTCTCTCTTCTGTTAATTCACTGACACGTTTTAATAAATGCCGTAACACACACAGCATGACCGCATTAGCTGTGAAGCTTAAAAAATGCTCATTGTAAGTCTATAGAGGGACAAATGAAACAATTGTTTCTTTCGTCCTGACAGTGACTCCTGACAGTTAAACCTCAATTGCTTCTATTCTGATAAACTCTGACATGGCAAACTATAGAATGTGTTAAAGAACAGAATAATCTCTCAAATTATTATTACAATGACACACAAAACAATAAACACAACGTGTAATTCAAAAAAATCTACCACTTGTGTGAATTTACTTTCCATGACCTAACAGCTTTTTGATCAAGTTTTACGTATTGTAGAAAATTGTACTTTACATTTTAGATATTCTATTTTAGATATATATTAGATATTATAAGGGCTTAAGAGGGTGTTATGTTATTGCTTTAAAGTGAACAGGACAGGAGAAACTAGTGGAGTCAGCTATCTCTCAAGGTCAAGCGTGTGGCATGTTTGGTCTCGATGACGTCGGCTCTGCTTGGCAAATAAGGATGAGAAATCGTCATCACCCGGGGACTAAAGATTATGCTTAACAGTTTAGATATCCTCATAGAGGTATTGTGTGTCACACTATTGTAGGAATTAGACTTTGTTTTGCGTAACAAAGTGCTGAGTCAGCAGGGAGCAGGGAAACAGATAGGGACAGCCCTCTGACTTACAAACTACCAGTAAACAGAAGATACAGTAGGCATGATGTGGAGGCTTGAAGAGTGTGTTCACAGATACTTTCCCCAGCAGCGACACCCAGAAGGAGGAGAAACAGGCGTGGGCCTCAAGGATTGGGAGAGAGGTTCAATGACACTCAATCAAGATTAGATTGGGAAAACACTGTCTAGAATATTATTAATGGGCCGAGGGACAGTCAGGGCCAGACTTGAACGTGAACTGCTGATATTGCATGTTGTCGGTCAGGGATAAAAGTGGTCCAGAGCTCTGTTAATTGTACATTTGATCTACTATTATTATTAAAGCTGATTTAGTTAAACTTGGACACATTGTTTCCTCCTACTTAAACTCCATAAAAGAACACGCAGGAACTTGTGTGGGAGAACCACCCAGATTCCAACAGTATCCACGTGATAATTTGCATATATGGTCATGGTTGCGTGCTGCATATAGACAGAGTTTGACAAATCACACGTGTATGGGCTCGGAGAAAATCGCTTAATTCGTCCCGTGTTTCATTCGTCCTGGCTCTCCCCCACAGTCAAAATAAATGTAGGTTGATGCAAATAGTATTGGGGTGTGATTAATTTGAGTATTTGCACTTAGGTATTTGGCTACAGACACATGGGTAGCCTACAAACTATTCCACCCCAAATACAGACACCTGGGTGCAAACTGCATCTGCAAAAAAATAAAATTAAAATTATATATATATATATATATATATATATATATATATAGTATTGCACTGTGCGCACACTGCTGGGCTTTCCCCGCCTCAGCAGCTCCAGCTGGATTTTTCCGCTGCTGGGCTTTCCATGCCGCAGCAGTCCCAGCCGGCCTTACCTCTGGAGCCCTTGCCCCATGTTCCTATGCCTCCTGAGCCCCTGCACCATGTGACTCCGCCCCATGTGGCTCCACCTCCCGGGTTTCCGCCCCATGAGACTCAAGCAGTCCCGCAGCCCGGGGAGTGGCCATCTCCACCGGAGCCCGTGGAATGGCCACCGAATGAAGACTGGCCACCACCACCGGAGCCCCCGGTGATACCTCCGCTGCCTGAGCCCCGTGTCGTCCACACCTCCTGTCCTGTCCCCGGTTCTGGCCCGCCTCCAGCCTGTACATCCGGCCGGCCTCTTGGTCCGTCCCGCGTGCCAGCCCGGCCCGCCGGTGGGACCGCAAGACCGCTTGGTCCTGCTCGGCCTTCCGGCCGACCTCCTGACCCGTATCGCCGTCCGGCCGTCCTCCTGACCCGGCTCCCCGCCGTCCTGCTCGGCCTTCCGGCCGACCTCCTGACCCACCCTGGTTGGGCCGGGCCACCCAACCCCCGGGCCGACCCCCTGATACTCCTCGCCGATCTGTAAGCTGCCCGGTCGAGACAAGGCCCATGGCCCTTGAGGGACGTCTGGTAGCCCTGCCTTGAGGGGGGAGTTCTGTCATGTTTTGCTGTCCGTTTCTGTGGTTTCCCGTGTTCCAGTCCGTGTTTCCCCGGTGTTCCTGGTCTTGCCCATGTTGATTGTTATTGATTTCACCTACCACTTGTGTGTTCAATTGTCTGTCTTGTCACCCTGTATTTAAGCCCTGGTATGTTCTGTTGTCTTTGTTGGATTTTCATTTGATGTTAGCCCCCTGCTGAGAGCCTGACAGGTATGTACTTTCCCCTTAATTTGAATATAAACATAATAATCATTGTACTTTTTCTGACATAGTAATACATTTTCTAATATATTAATACATGTTCCATTGCCCTGGCACATGGTGGTTTATGCATTATGCTTAAGCTTAATTACGTAACACCACATGAACATAATGAACGTACTTTATTACAGCTTGAAAAGCTCCAAGCACTTGGATTTGGACTTGTTTTGCTCCTTGGTAAAAGCAAAAAGCCAGGGCGATGGCACTGCAAAACACTGACTCCTAGAGCAACACTGGCAGAGGCTTCAAAAGTGTGCCTTGAAAAAATGCAGGCCATTTTTTAAATCATTCTGTAAGGTAATTTTACCTGTTTTTTGTATCGTGGTAAATATCCAAGTTAGCAAGCGTTCTTCCTGAATTACTATATTTACAGATGTATTTATTATGTATATTTATCAGGTGTGTAAAGCCTAGTTTATACTTGACGGAGTCGTTGTGGCCCTGCGCACCTGTCGCGAGCCATGGCACGCACCTCTGATTTTTTTGTAACTGGATATCTATATATTATAGATGAAAACAACATATTTCACGCAAGGCCCTCCGCTGGTCAGAGTAACCATCCTTGTAGATTTAGATTTGCTATAGGAAAAAAAAAAACGTTTCCCCTTTATTTTGTGTGGACTTTGAACTGAGGCAATTTATTGCCCTGGCCACATCAGCAATCCTCATGCCTCCCTGCAGCATGCCTAATACACGTTCACGCAGATGAGCTGGGACCCTGGGCATCTGAGAGTGTGAGACTGAGTGTGAGACGCAGACATAGAGAGAGAGAGATACGTACAGCTAGTCCTGGGTCTTCCCCAAGGCCTCCTCCCAGCTCGGTGTGCCTGGAACACCTCCCTGAGAGATCCCAGGGGCCATCCTTACCAGATACCTGTACCACCTCAACAGGCTCCTTTCGACGCAAAGGAGCAGCGGCTCTACTCGCAGTTCCTCACGGATATCCGAGCTTCTCACCCTATCTCTAAGAGACTATCATTCTATATTCAATCTAATCTTCTATCATGTCCTTCAAATTGCCTTTGAATGACAAAGAAAAATAAATGTGGTTAGGGAGCCAGTTGTCACATTACCAGATGGATGGCGATGTTTCCAACTGCGGAGCTCGCAGTGTAGGTTTATTTGACAACTCAACCCAAGGTAATGGAACACGTAGTTATGGTACAGGCAGATATTAAAAACACAATATCAATCAAGAAAGCTACAGTACAGGCAGGGATTACGCTAGGTCAAAAATCCTGGACTAGAACATTGTTCAAAAACGGTCAGTTCAAAAACGTTGTCCGATTTAGCAAGAAAGGCTCAGTAAGGTTACTAACAATACCTCACAACTATACTATGGGCAGCCTGCCTTAAATATGAAGCTAGAAAATGAGTCAGGTGAATAATACAGGTGATTAGTATTTAGGTGATTGTAGATGGTTAGGCCTCCGTTAGGGATGGGACGAAATACAATATTATCGTTTATCTCAAAAACAATACTGACAATAATCGTGAATATCCATAAGTATGAATATGTGACTTGTAAAAAGCGGTGTTGCTCACTTGTACAGTCCAATTGTTATGATATAGTAATGCATTTATTAGCCTGCGTCTTTCCCATCAATCACTACCATACTGGTTTCAATGTGTCATGATAATAAAAAAATATTGTTTCTTAACACATTTTAAGATTAAGTGATTCCAGTATGTTTTAGTGCAATTTTAAGAGTTTAATAATAAATAATTGTGATAATATCATCTATCGCAATTATTTTGGCCACAATAATCGTGATATCATTTTTTCATATTGTCCCATGCCTAGTCTCTGTTGACACAAGCGAATCCAAGAGGCAGAAGACTATCAGCGAGTAGCGCTGACGCGTACTGGCTCGTGCGGGTGTGTGGCTTATTCCTTACACCAGTAAGCCATACACACAATATATCAGTAAGTCAGTAAGTAGCAGATCCACTGTTCTATGGATCAGCTCCTACAAAATCTGACGGGGCACTATTTAGGCTACTAGCTGCCCAAATATTAATATTAAACATTCAGATAATATTAGACATCCAGTCAGAAGGTCGGTTTGTAAACAGGTTACTATAAATATGCTTCTCTCTCTCACACAAATAATTACTGTGTGTTGATGCAGTGATCAGTTAGGCCCCGAAAACACAGATACAGACAAGTATCAAAAGACAAGTATCAAAAGAGTCAAAAGGTTGACTACACACGCGCATGGCTTCAGGTAAAGTGCGGCTTGTGTCCTCGCCACAGGGTCACTCTGTGTGAGGTGAGCACGTGTGTGATGACACTCAGCAGCATCAGGTAGATGGCCATGGACATGACGATGACAAAGTGGCTGATACTGTAGGGAGGAGCACAACACACCCACAGCCTAGTTAGAGAATCTACATGCTGCATGGAGATGACCAGTCTAGTCCTAATCCTACTTTATGCCACCCATTATTATTATTATTATTATTATTATTAGACAGGTGCTGGTTTGTTTTAAATGTAGCATCTGTTTGTTTTGTTTTAAATGTAGCTCCAGCATACAATATCTAACAATACATATTTTGTACAATCAGTTAAAGTTGTTAATGATATACTTGAGACCTGTGATATGGCACAGGCTACTTGTATAAAAGTACTTGAATGCAATGTCACTGTTGAAGCTGTTACTACAGTGGACTTTTTTACCTAGTGCCAATATCCAACCAACTGCCATAGTCTTGAACCAGGAAGAAGAAATGCTGGGTATTGCAGAGGGGAGAGAGAAAAAGAAAGGGATGTTGATTCCATGCAACCCCGGGCTTTCAGATTCACAATTCAACTTTAGAAAACTGAAAATATCTTACTAGAGCCATCAGGTCTGAGATGACGAGCACGATGAGGAACAAACTTAAAGGCAGAGATGAATGTTACTCAAACAGCAAAACTAGTGTGTAACATGGAAGCTCCTATTTCTGCAAGGTACTCCAATCCGATTAGATGTGAGAACACTGATTAACAACCCAGAGATTACTCTATGCAATTTAACCATCCCTTGCACGTTTACATTAAAAAAAAAAGCAGACCCATGTTAAATGTAAGTTTAAAACAATATACAAATGTTACATATTTTTACATTATTGAAATATAGCGTAAACACGAGTTACCTCCTTGATGAGAGTTGTGTTGTGACTTGGATAGTCTCAAACGTACACATCACAATTATAAATGGAATAATAATCTGAAATATAGAAGAAAACGTAGGTCAATAACAACTACATTGTGGCAATACTTACCGTATTATGAACTCACTTTGCATAACAGCTCAAAACTCATTAGGATGACTTAAAATTGTACTACATTTTCAGATGAGGTTGGGGCAGACCTTTTCAATGGCAATACAATGTGTCACTGGATGCACTTTGGAAGAACAATTGCATTTTTTTTTTTTTTAAGTTTGAGTTTGTGGCTTAATCTTCATTTGCGATAACTGCGATAAAGACGTTGTAGCTGTCCAGTTTGTTTGTTTACCTTCCACATCATGAGACCACCCATGACAAAGGGGTTAAAGACTGTAAGAAAGCAGTAGACAGATGCTGGATCAAAACTAGGAGAGAGAGAGAAACAGTCATTTTACTTGCAATATAAACAATTTTTTTATATATATATATATATATATATATATATATATAAAAATTAAAAAGATACCAAATGTTATTGCTCTCTATGTATATGTGTATATATGTATAATATACCAAATGTT
>JAODLL010000096.1:0-38251 GCA_026546735.1 Forbesichthys agassizii | reverse complement strand
AAAATAACACAACACACAGCCATTAATGTCTAAACCGCTGGCAACAAAAGTGAGTACACCCCTAAGTGAAAATGTCCTATCCTATCCCAGTGTACAAGATGCTTTTACTGTTGCATGTTCACCTGAGCTGGAGGACAAGGGACAACAATGCAGATATACAGTAATTCCACAAAGAGTATAATTAAATGAATGTATTTCCATCCTGCTACCAGTATAAAAATTGACAAAGCTCAAAACCAAATTCACAAATGGATCACTGAGAACCCAGGGACTACACAAGCTTTTACCAAGTTCACATCCTGATCCAGCCAATAGATTGCAACTGCTTTAAGATGTATTAGGTAACCTTGAAATGTCAGCTGCAATTCAACGTTCTCTCTCCAGCATCCTGGTGAGCTGCCATGTTTATGAACTATTTTTGTAGTTGCCTGATCCTAGAGGCAGAACAGAAAGCATAGACTGCCTCAACTACCTTGTGTGCCTCTACTGTATAAGGCTGACTACAACATGGAGAGCCGGTAGAGGCTCATACAATTGAATAATAAACTAAAGTACTGTTTAATAAAACCCGCTGCTTTCCCAGATTTATGCTCTACAACAGTCGGTAGTATTAAAACTTTTTGAACCACAACCCCTGAAAAAAACGCCACTTCGAAAACCACTCCTCTACAAGGGGAACCATAGACAACGTAAGCACTATGGTTTATTGTTCAGGACTCGTTGATGGTATGGCATGATGCTAGTCTGCATTTTATTATTGTGTAAGAACTTGCCTATGAGAAAGTCTATATATTCTATTATATTTACCAAAAGAAAAACACACACAAATGACGTACACAAACACACAGACAACTATTTTGTCAGTGGCAGCAGCTGTTACCACCTAATTTAAAGTAGAAAATTCTCCTTTTTCCCCTATGTCAACCCTATTTTCCATCTGTGTTCCTGTATAATCTCTTTTATAACAGCGTTGCTAGATATTTTGGGAGCAGTATTAACCAGAAAGAATGTCCCTGGGCTGTTGTTTTTCATAATGAAGGACTGAGGCAACAATATAGCGTTCAACGTAAGCCACAACATTCTCATGCCAGTGCAGCAGGCTCAAAAATATGTACAGTACGTATAATTTACATACAAATGTTAATATCTTCGCAATCGTGTTGCAGGATATGTTGTGACATAAATGCCACTTGATGAGTGGTAAAGTGCTTCAGCCATTAGGGGTCTCTGAACATTTTCAGAGGTTATCGAAAAAAAAAAAAGTATACACTATAGATCTGAATGATTACAAATGCATTTTCAGAAGTGCATAGATAATCATTTATAAACAGATGGAGATGTCAATCTGAAGCTGACGTGTATCATTCATTGTGTGTTGTTGTTTTTATGTTTTATACTTTACAGATCTGTCTGAAACTTTCCAGGTAATTATCTTAGACTAGAGGAAAATTGCAATAGGAGTGCCTGCACTGATGTTTGCCATGCCACAGAAACACATTGGCATTACTTTACATGCCTAGTACACCCGTATACTTTTAAACTGAACACACAACGAGCTTTACAGAGAGGATCATGTTAATGTTATTAAAATGTTAAACTACTGCTAAAGTCAAAAAAATGGTTCAAATGTGCAATTGGCATCCAAGAGCAAACCCCAACTTTATAGACACTGAATGTAAATAAAATAAATTCAATTATATTCTGAATGTGTGTGTGTGTGTGTGAATGCATACACATACACACACACACACACACACACACACACACACACACACTTAAACAGCAACCCTCCCAGTATATCCGATTTTGTTAATAAAAAAAAAACACACAAAAAAAAAATAAACATGGAAATAAAAATATGATATTCCACTGCATTAGGAAGATGGGATGCACCACATCTAGTCACCTAGTTTCCATGGAAACCTGTTGCTATGGAAACAGGCCCTGGATGAGACTTGGGAGTTGGCAGTTGAGGGTTTTTTTTTTCGTGGGGAGGCGAGGATGGAGGGGTGAAGAGCAAAATGAGAAAAAAAAAGACACAACGAGAGGCAGCGAGGAAGGAGCAGGGTGTGTGTGTGTGTGTGTGTGTGTGTAAAAACACACAAAAGAAGTAGTGCTATGCCTCTGTGCAAGAACACTCAGCTAGGACAAGCTAGCTAGCTTCTGTACTAGCATTGACAGTACCGACTCCACACTAACTGGACACACCAGGTGTGAAATACGCTCCACCAGGGTGGGAATTGTCGGGGGCTTTTAGTGCGAGTACAAGCTGGAATGCTGATACAACATGATGTGCTAAACAGGAGGGCAGCCCAGGCCATGGCAGGCAGTCATCTGACTGCTCCAATCGCTGTGCACAGCAAACATTACATAACCACTGTTAGGCAGCCCGTAATACTGTACAACTGTTTGCGTACCTCTACATTTCTGTGTGTGTGCAGTTAGTAAAAATAATGCCATATTCTGCGCTCTGCTTGTGAGTCTGTGAGCATCTATGTGTGTGCAATGCTGTACACAGAACAGATTGTTAGAGGTGTTAGCGTGTGTCTGCATGTGTGAACAGATAGTGTCAACTCACTGCAGAGGGAGGGTTAAAAACCTCCCACGTCAGTCAGTTGACGGAGAGAAAGGCGGCACCCGTTTCTTGTGATTTATGGGGAAAAAAACATAGGTAAGGGGAGCAGAGCAGGGTTATTGACTGAAGAAACTATTCTGTGCAGCTTCATTTCCCGTAAACCCCCCTCTCCCTTTACGTAGTTACAACATAAAATAGTTGCATGACTTTTGAAATGTGATTTCTGACTGACTACATTTGGGTCTCAAAACAAGTCGCTTACATGCACAGAGAGTCATGGACAACTGCCTGCGGCTGTAACTTACACTGGGGACACTGCAAGAAAGACTAAATCAAAAACATTTTCTTTACATAAACATTAATATAAATGTATGTGCTGTATAGTTTTTACAGTGGAACAAAGTGACCTTGCTGTTAATAATTTAACTAGTTGGTTTGGCAGGAACAGAATACTACCTCACAAAACAATTACTTGTACAGTGAATCAATAACTAGAATAATCACTAATAGCACTTAATATCATAAATGTAATGTACTGTACAAAGCACCGAAGTAGTGTAACAAAAAATAATTATTTGTATTGGTGACATTCAAGTGCACTTAATGTTGAGCCAGTAACATTAGTAACCATTTCTTTTACAGTCCCTTAATTATTAGTATTCTTTCGGTAAATATATGGTAAATTATTGTCATAAAGGTCTTCATCAGGGGGTCCGGGACCTGTAGGGGGTCCTCAGAGGTACTGCAGGGTGTCCTCTAGCTACATATTGAAATGATTTGATCCCAAACTTATTTTCGTCCAAAAATTAAAATGTCAGAATATATACAATAACATAACTACACCATGTGCTATAAATTTAAATCTGTCAATAATTGTTTTAATGACTTAGTTAGTTACCTGCTTTTATACATGGCAAAATAGGCCGCCCTACACATTGGCCCGGCAACAAAATAGTTTATACCATAGGCCTATGTGATAGGGGGGGTCCCTGTGTCATGTTTCTATTAGCCAAGGGGTCCTTGGCCCAAAAACCATTGAAGACCTCTGTTGTAATAAGAACTTGTATTATACCGATAATAGCATAGAAATAAACAAGGCTTCCTCTTACAGTACAGTTTCATCTATACTGAATAAATTGTAAAATAATGTGCTAGATTATTCTTTGTATTTAATAAGGTGTAGAATGACACATGAGGAAATGTGTTCCTGCGAGTGTTGTTAAAGTACCTAACGAAGACAATGTCATCTATAGGAAAGTATTACATATTTTAATATTGCAATAGTACATAATTGCACGTGGGCTGTTGCTAATTCATTTTAAGCTTGGATAACTACAATTGTAACTTAAACCGATTGGTAATAGTGGAGGTGTTTCTAAGATCTGGTTGTCTATTTTCCTTAGAAGTATTTTACCTAAGGTATTGCCATCCTAAACCACAACTACACAATACAGTACTTAGTTGAGTTGATGGGTATTAGTTGTGGACTGTATCTATATTGATCTATATTTACTGTGGTAATTACACAATAATATATGTATTATTACAATAACATATATTTACCAGTTTAACTTTAAATACAGGACTAAATAACATTTTAAATGAAAGTTATGGTGACGTACACCTTTTGCTAAACATTATTTACATATTTAAATAAGCTGTTACATTAAATATCTTTTCAATACAATACGGCATGCTTTTATTTTCTTTTTACTTGATAATTCAAAGTATCACATTATAGTGATATTGTGTTTGCATGTGTATTGATATATGTGTGTGTCTGTCAACTGCCTCCTAACGTTTCGGGACACACACACACACACACCCAGTCACTGTCACAGCGTCCGGGAGCTCGGAGATGACAGTTAAATAAATGTGTCATGGTGCGGAGGTTGACGGGAAACAGTTTAGCGTGGCATCTACCGCTTCAAACAGCTGACAGGCCCGTTCAGCCCTTGTGACTTGAAAGGCACTGCAGTACAAGTCAGAGAAGTACTGCACACAAACTGTCTGCACATATACTACACAGGGCACACTGAGATGATCTGTCATAGGCAGGCACAGACAGAGACATGTGTACATACTGAACACACTGATCAGAATGAAAGGATTCTGATTCTGAACAAAAATATACAAATGTTTGTTGGTGCTCCCATTTTTCACAAGTTGAAGTAAATTACTTTTATATATATATATATATATATATTTTTTTTTTTAAAGTATGTTGACAAATTTGTTAGTGGCACTTCACTTTTGCCAAGAACATCCATCCACCTGACAGGTGTGGCATATCTAGCATGATTATGCTGCACATACTGTAGTGTACAGTATTAGAGTGCCCTTTTATTGTGACCATTCCAAGGCACACCTGTGCAAATATCATGCTGATTAATCGGCATCTTAATATGTCACACCTGTCAGATGTGCAGTTCAGTATTTTTGAGGAAGCAAAGTGATACAAATGATCTATGTACCGGTGGGGGGTGGGTGGGAATGAGAGAAAACTGCCCACCACACCATATGCATAATATGCTCCCTCATAGCATGCTGCTGCTGACATGCACCTTAACGGAGAATAAAATAGACTACAATATGATGAATAACCTAAAATAATTCATTCACAAACTTAATTTTAAGACGTTTAAAAGTTTGCGTTCGCATTGCCCACCGGGTCGTTCACTTCAGCTACTATAGTCTGTAGACAGCCTACTGCCCTGATTGCTATCGCGTAAATGTTAGTAGGCTACACTTGTCAATATGGACATGCTACACGTTGTTAGAACAGTCAGATTATCCACACCTCAATCAGTCATTAATTTAGCCTAACTTTATGGAAACTACAAGCAGCAAAGTAGCATCATTGATATAGATTTACCTGCATGATGAGACCAGGATGATGTTATAGAGTGCTGGGTAGCCTACCATATAGACTTATAGGCCTACACACTGTGTTATCGTGGAGCACTGCCCACCACCCATATGAATATGCTCCCTCATAACATGCAGCTGACATGCCGCTTAATGGACAGTAAATTAGATGAATAGTCTAAAGTCAGTGGTTTTCCAACTGTGGGTTGGGACCCACAGGTGGGTCACTGAGTGGGAGTGAGTGGGTCACGGAGATTGCAATCGGCCATTGAATGAATTAAGAATATCAATAAAAGGCTGCGCTTTATTATTGTGTTGTTCCACTTGGTCGTAAGGAAGGTTGTGGTAAATTAGCACACTCAGGTATAGTATTAGCAAAAATGTATAGGTTCGTGAAAATTACATTACTGGTACCAATGTTTGGTGGGTCTCTAAATTAGGGATGGGACGATCCAGTTTTTTCAGTCCCGATACTGATACAGATACCTGCAATTTGGGTATCGGCCGATACCGAGCACCGATTTGATTTTAGTGTTAATTTAAGTTAAGTTGCAAAGTAAACCAATTTCTATTTTAGGACTCAGATGCATTTTAGAAACCTGCTGCTGATAGTGTGGCCTTGGTAGGTTAGACTTGGCTGATGCTTGACAGTAGACCTACGCGTGTATATTCGCGAGTGGGTCAGCTCCATGGATCGGTTACAACTGTCCAATTGTCATCGATTCCGATCCTGCTATTTAAGTCCGTATCGTACCGATTTACGATCTCAGTATCGTATCGGTGCCATCCCTACTCTCTAGGTGGGTCTTGGCAAAAAAAAAGTTTGGGAAAAAGTTTGCAATATCTATATTAATTTTGATATTTATAAACAAGTTAAAATACACAGGTTATGGAAAAATGCATGAAAATATATTCATACCATATCAAAACACATTTTTAACTGACAGTCATAAGAGACAGCCAACAAAAGTAATGCCGTTACCGAGGAGGCTCTATTTGGCCACTAATGTTTTCTCTTCAAGCTCTGTCATTAGCTTCCTCTGCCACACATCTTACTTTTCTGTCTAAATCAAACACAACGTGTACGTGTATCCACAACTGTAGTGGCCACCTGTTCATCAAGGGGAATCTCTGCACATCTGCCAGCTAGCTTTGACCTGGAGTAGAGGGCATCTGCTGTGTAGCGATAAAGAGGGGGATGTACTGGAGGGGGCAGATGCACAATTAGACACCTGGGCATCACAGTGCACCTAGAAATAGGACTGATTAATAAGAGATAAAAGATAACAGGGAGCTACGCACACACACACGCATGCATGCACAGTCCACATCAATACAAAACTCAACTTCTATTACTGGAGGAGTCCTGTGGGAAACCTGTGAGAGTATATGCTGTATAGGTATATACTGTATTTGAACAATGAACCAAGCTCAAAGCTCGCCTTTGATTTGAGAGATATAGTCTACTTACAGTTACTAACATATCCATTTGCAGTCCGGGTGTTTTTAGGTGCAACATTCATGGGACAATTATGTCAGCACCAAAAATCAGGCTGTTGGTTTGCGAGATAAGATTCATGAATTAATATTATTGTATTGACATCACACTACGTTACTTAGATGTTAAAGTTGAGACAACCTGGTAAAATGCAACAAACTATATTTTAATCATCAAGAATTCTAATTTGTATGCTTATTACGCTAGAAAATATATGTTGTTTAGCTAGGCTTGGTTAGCTAGGTACTCTGGGACTGTTACAACTCCGGTAATGTAGTGTCCTCATTGCCTAGAGACATGGTGAATCTGTACTACGCTGGCTGAAGCTAAGGATATTTTCCCAATAAAATAACAAAGAAGATAAAAATGCTTGATTAGACATAGGCATTAGACATATCAATCGATTATGTTTCAATCACATAAAAGTTACGTTTTTTTAATGATTTGCATTTAAATGTTGGTCATGTTAGTGTCAGTGTGTCTAAAAGAATATTGTATTATTTCTACAGTCAATGTGTTAGTGCACCATTACAGAAAGTTCTACACTAAAAAACTATTTTATATACTGACGTGACGACCTCCAAAATGTATGGCTTGCTTTGTTTACACTTCGGCGATCAAAAGTTATATTTTTTCAAATGTTTTTGTTGTCTCCTTTGATATATTCATGTTGGCGGACAGAAATTAGTGGCGTTTCTTATAGCTTTAAAGGGAAAGTTTGTGACCATAAAGGATAATTTAGGGTGTTTCTTTATGTAAATGAGGCTTCATATGCACTCGCACAGCACTTTAGAACGTGTCTGATTTATCAAGTGAAACTACGAATGATTGATAAATCCCCCTTTATTTGTACTTATGAACATTCTAAATTTGCCTTGTACGCATGTCATTTAGAAGAGTTTCTACGCAACCTTGATAAATGAGGGCCCACGTTGTTTGAGCATCTTTGAAACACACACACACACACACAGACACACAAACACACACATGCACACAAACACACCTCTCCCTTAACCTTGTTACTTATGTGATTATATAGCCATACATTCTCTATGTAGTTTAACATGTAGCACAGATTCATTCAAATGTAGTAATGTAACACTCAGCTCAGTCACCATTATAGTAGACTCTACCATAATGGTAGCGTGTGTGTGTGTGCGCGTGTCACTGGCACACACACACACACACACACAAGAAGTGTCCGCCTTCAATATAAAAACTTAGAGAGAGAGAGAGAGAGAGAGAGAGAGAGAGAGAGAGAGAGAGAGAGAGAGAGGCACACAGTTGCAAAGGAGTTGAGTCCAGCCTGATCCCAACTGTCCTGAAGGGCTTTAATGAGAGAAAAGAGTCTCCCATCCATCTCCTGGTGCATTCCACCCCTCCAAGTGATCGATGAATACAGGAGAGAAATACACTGGTGAAGGAAGAGCAGGGGGAGAGAGACACAAAAAGTAAGCCTATAGAGAGAGAAAGAACAACACCCTCAGAAATGACACATTAGTGCAGTAGTGGTGGAAACATGCATACGTCGGCTAACGTGCATAGTTACGTCAGTGTGTCGGAACAAACTAACGCACCGCATGCTATTTGGCCATCCCAATGTACTGTACAAACACAGTATATGGCTTAACCACCCCAATGACACACAAACACACAATAGCATTTCCTACCACTACTTTCTTCTTATTAGTGACCTGTGTGTTTTACACACACACACAGCTGCCACGTTAATCATTGTTCCATGTGATACCAAAAGCCCCTGTAAAACCCTGTATGTCTCTGTCCAGACGTTGATAAACCTGGTGACAGTCTCGATATTTAACCAGGAAATGCCAACAGGGAGTGTTAACGAGAACACGCTTTCACTCGTGTATCGTGGCTGAAGACGGCATACTTAAAACTCACAAACTGTCTCCCCTGACGGAGCTCCTCGGCTGAGAACATTCCCCCGACCGTCCCGCTGTGGTGTTTTTAACTGTGAACTTGTTTGAGGCTCTGCGTGTAGTGTACCCTCTGAGGGTTCCTCCGCACCTCCAACAGATGGAGGGATACAGCAGCTGTAGGGCTAAATAACTACAAGAAGGGAACCCCATATATCCCACGAGCCTGGTGCTCTCTCTCTCTCTCTTTCTCTCTATCACGTCTCTCTCGTTCTCTCACATCTCTTTCTCACATGTCTATCTCTCTCTCTCTCACACCTCTCTCTCTCTCATCTCTCTGTCTCTCTCCCTCTCTCTCATCCATCTCTCTATCCCACATGGCCTTTGCTTTTCTCTGGCCTCATGCCTCGTTCCCTTATTCTGAGATTGCAATTAATGATCCTCCCTTATAGCATCCGCTGTTTCCATGGGAACAGGGCTCTGTAGTCGATACTGGTTGTCTGGGCAACAGTTTGCTGGGCAGGATGTGCTCTCTGTGTGTGTGTGTGTGTGAGTGCGTGTGCTTGTATGTGATGCATGCATGTTTACTGGATGTGTGTGTGCTCTATAATATGAAGTATGCTGCAATGATGTCTTAGAAAGAGCTTGTTGTCTTGGACAATGCTGTTACGATCCAAATGATTCTTTCGGCCATTTTCCCCTTCAGCAAAACGTCTCTCCTGTCTCTGGCTTTGCGTTCCACCGGTAAATCCTTTCTGCCCCTCTGCATCACACTCAGCTCTACACAGACACGCAGTCATAGAGCAGAATATGCATCACAGGCTCAGATTCCAGTGGGTTGCATGAGAGGAGGCAGAACATCTGCCTGAGTAAGGACAAAGAGCTTAGGGATTTTGACCACTACTCTGTGTGTGTGTGTGTGTGTGAACACAGGAGGACAGATGTGTGCACTTAAGCGTAATGTAGGCTAACAATTTGGTCAAAGACTCATATGGCTGCAGCTGCAAATCATAGGATAATTATTTTCTCTCTGTGCGTGTTTGCGTGCGTGCGTGCACGTATTGTCTGGCCTCAGGGCTTTCCTATTCACAGCCCGGACGAAAACAAAATGGTGGACTACTAACAAGAAGAGAAAGACCAAACAAAGAGATAAACAGGGGAAGAGAGTGTGAACACAAAATAGGATGGGGATCTTAGCGATGATAATGGTGGTGTGGACCCTCTCCTATGACTTTCACAGAGCAGGCGTGAGCTCATACAAGCTAGCTGGAAGCAAAACAGCATATGGGGATCATGGGGACGTCTGGCGCTCATAACATATATTCAAGGCACACCCCTCAATATTTCATTTGTTTGACAGCTAAGCACCTATATCCACACACAGTGCCCTTCCGCAGATAGCTGTGTTTCAGAATATAAATATTGAGTTAGAAATGTGTGGCCCTGTGGTGCTCTAATGCCAGCCAAGATTGTCTTTTATCTGTGTTCTGGGAGGGAGGGGGGGGGGGATTTGCGTTTTCTCCGGCCCGTCTGTGTGTGCGTGTGCATGTGCGTGCGAGCGTGCTGGACACACGTGCAGAGCATAGTTAAACACCTGAAGAGAAAAGAGCACCAGAGTATTATCTCTCCTCATCCGACCTGTACGTAAGCACAATACATTCTCCAGTAGCGTTCTCCTAGCATAACCCAATCTGCTTTATCAGACTGCCAGATAGAGAAGAGTGAGTCATCACTCCAGAGAATGTCTGTCAACTGCTCCATAGTCCACAGTGGCGGTATTACGCCACTCCAGCTAGTGCTTGGCATTTGGGATAGTGATCGTGGTAGGCTCAGCTGCTCAGCCATGGAAACCCATGCCGTGAAGTTCCTGACGCACAGTTGTTGCTTAGATGCGGTTAGGAACTCTGTAGTGAGCTGTGCTACATGCCATGTGAAGATCAGTGCAGTACATGGTTGACTGCTTCCTGGATGGGTCACACTTTAGTATAACACGTTTAAAGGGATTTCATGTGTCCGCTTGATTTTATGCAACTGATCTTAGATGGAACTAACAGCAATGAATGAAATAGCCAAAGCCGTTATATGAAGGGGTTTACGCATGCATACTGTAACGCAAACACATGCACGCCATCTCTGATCCGCTGAGCCAAACCCACGTGCAGCTGCAACTGCAATTACCCACACTCCCTCGCTCTCACATGTGCTCTACTTTCCCCTTCTACTGGAGGGGTGGGCTAGACATCCCCCCCCCCCCCCCCCCGCCGCCGCACCTTCTGACAAACATACATGTATATGCATGCACAAAATGATATAGAGACACACACAGGCGGCCACACTCAGGTCTTCAGTTATTTATTCACGCGAGAGGCCTTAAAAATTTAATGCGGTATTTTATCACAGCTCTCCTCCGACAGATGAGATCTCTTTCTGCTTCATGTCTCTTTTTATTCCGCACAAACTCAGAATCAGCGCGAGCTAAGCCAAGCCGTGCGCCTCTGACACAAGCAGCAATGTTTCCATGTTACAGAAGAGCTCTGTAAATGAATAAACAACGTTTTATTTTTAAGCTTCTTGATATTCAATGCGTCTGTGTGCCTTAATCCCTGGCTCACCAGTACCTACAGCGCAACACTCAGATAAAGGGAGAGGGGATAAATGGGTGCAGGTGCAGTTTCAGGTCCCAGTGGACTGCTCCAGGTTCACTCGCTTCTCAACCCACACTTGTTTTCCCTTGTTTTTTCCTGATTGGCACACGGGTGTTTTGTACGCGTTCCTTGACTAGGCTAGCAGTGACATACCTCGCCTTTCCAAAAAGAAGGAGAGACGTGGAAACGTTTTTGCTTCTAAATGTATGTAAAAAAACGAGTTACAATTTGGATTTTTGGTCATTTTAGAGATGCCAGCAGAACACAACCTTCAGCATGGAGTTCCAGACCCCCACCCACAAGAGAATTTTTGGCTTTATGCATAAAATTTAGAAGAAAAAAGGCAAAACAACATATGAACTATTTTCTATTTGAATTTGTTACCATATACACACAAGTGTACATATCATATTATTGAAAGGATACCCAAACAGTTGTTGGACAAATGACTTTAAAAGTAGACTAAGAAATCGTTTGGGGGAAAAAAACTACACAAACCCATCATGCTTCCAGCATCCCTGTGTACACTCACTGCTTCCTGTCTACATGTGTAAAACATACTAGTGAAATGTACTTTAACAAGTCTGTAACAACAACTATGACTCCAGTCACACATATTAAGTGTCTACCATAATTTCCCGGCTATTAACCGCAGTTAAGACATTGATTTTGCAAACTGTCTGCAGCTCTGTAGCTAATACTCGGGTGCGCTCTATACACAGGGTTACATTTTTTTTCTGTCATTGGGCTATTTTTATTATTATTTTTAAGGTAATCTGGCAATACCGCTACGGTACCGGCGGGTGGCAAACTGATCTGAACTTGGAAATAAATTATGAACAGAAAAGGAACATCATTTTGTGTGTTTTTACTACCTGGCCACCGCTAGCAACCCGAACATAACTTGGAAATAAATTATGAACAGAAAAGGAACATGATTTGGCCTTTTTTGAGTGAAATCCAGGTAAATCCATCTGGCAGTAGTATATACTTTGAGTAGGATGCTGCACAAAATACACATAAGTTGAGCATGTTCACGTATCTCCTGCAAGCACAGATGTATATTAATAAGGCATTTTTTTAGCCATGCTGTTTGTTGGTGACTTGGCTTGTTAATAATACAGTAGCAAGCAATAGTAACCTATCATAATTTACATAGTCTAGCTAGCACATACCGGTATATTTATGTGGTTGATGTCCATTTATATTTTTTTACATAAAAATGCCTCCCACCCGATGACATAACATTGAATAATTGAATAAATTGCGATTAATAACGGATGTGGTTAATAGACAAGTTTATTTTTAAAAAATACATAAAATACTGACTTGCGGTCAATATACAATGCGGTTAATAGTCGGGAAATTACGGTTTATGCACGGTCTAAAGCTCAAGGCACAAACTGGATTTAGGGTGTGTCCAAATCTACGTTGGCTATTTTATCGGCATAAAAACGGTCAGTGTGCCGGGCGCATGGTTCAAATGAGTTGGACTTACTCTCTTCATTATTCACGGGGTTGTTTGGGGCGTAACATACAATAAACCAAAGTGTCATCTCCCATTCCTTAAAAAAATCCAAGAGAGTTTGCATCATCGAAGAATTGCTATTATATCAGCGGGTTTGTGAAAGACTGGAGCAGACCATCTAAGCAATAGCGAGTTGATGTAGGCTACAAACAAATAATATTTCACACTGTACTCTATACATTTTTAATCCTTTCCATATTTGAGTGCTCCTCCACATCCCTGTATGTGTAACAAGCAGTGTGTACGCGCTTTGTGCACCCACCATAGGCAAAACTATATTGATAATGCTCTGCGTGTTGACTTTAGACCAGGTATTTGCTGGTCAATAGCGCAATCACTTTTCTCTGCCTCAAGATAACAATGCGCCAGCAATGCGCTAGACAACACCTCATGTTAATACCAACACACCCACTGGCGCTCAAATAGGCGCAAGTGCATTTGCTATTTACACACACCAAGCTCAGGAACGGAAAATGACATTTGCGTTCCCGCTTTGCGCCGCATTGCGCCGGTTGTAAGATAGGTCCCATACAGTCTTTGCTGGTCAATTATGAGACACTGAAAAGTCAAGTTCCTCACAGAAGGACAGTGCTAAGATAGAGCGAGAGAATGAGAAAGAAATATTATGGATTGATGTAATCCACTTTGTTCTGGCACAAAGATTGGCACATCTTGATGGCAACACACATGCACACGCTCCTGCACACACACACACACACACACACACACACACACACACACACACTTCTGTTCTGTTGGGGCACTTTGCTGAAGTCGACAAATCCAGTACATTTTGCGAGTATTGGGGTTTGTGCTGAGGTCAATTCAAATGTATTTTTAGAGCCATTTTAACACCTGGGATTGTGAGCTACTGAACACCAAGTACAGATAATCAATGAAATATTAAAATGAAGCTTACAAACACAAGATTCACAAAGACAACAGTGTGTCTGTGTGTGTGTGTGTGTGTGTAAATGTTTCATCCACCACTGCTGTGATCTGTTTTGGGGTACATTCATACCTCGTACTGTACGTGTGATAGTTTGCTGCTAATAGAGGGGGGTGACCACTCCTGCTCACTCCAAGAAAGGAAGACAAATAATAAGACATGACAGACATGCAAGTGTAACGTAAAGAAAGGCATGGAAAGTAATGGATGACCTTCCTGCATCCAGCAGCAAACTGAGGTTGGCTCAGTGCAACAGTGCAAAAGACCATGCGGATATCTGCTGTTCCTATGGCTTGCACATTAACCGAACATCTTCCCAAAACACAAGGATAGCAGCTGGCAAGTTGCTGCTATGCTGTAAGGGCACAGCACCGAACCTTGTTACCTGTGTGAAAGCATGCACACAGGCACTACTAATGCTGCAATCCATTGTACTCGGAACTCAGGAAAAAAAGACTTTGGAATTCAAGTTGGAATTCCAAGTCGGAGTATTCGGAAAGTAGGAAAGAGTTCACTGACATAAACACACCTGACATCATAGCAATATTGGGCGATGCACACAGTGAACATTAAGTTCAGGCAGGACACGAATCGCGTTGCTGGATTGTCTGTGGTCTTTGTGGCTTGCTCTGTTCTGTTCCCCAGGACGGGGATGTCCCCTTGCTTCTCTCCCTGCCTGTGGCTTTCCATGTACGCGCATGGAAAGGGCAAGGAGCTCCCAGAATTGAGCCATATCTCCAAATGTAAATAATGACGTTAATAAATAAATATAATAAAGTAGTTCGGACTGAATTACCTTATTATCAATTAATGTCATCATGTTTGTGTTGGGAAATGTAGTGGCCATTTCCATTTCCATTCATCTGATTTGTGCTTAATAGAAAAGGATTCTCCAATCCTCATGCTGACGATGCACTGAAGCGGTGGTGCATATCCTATCATGCCCTGGCTGTCAATAGACTAATCTGAATTAGCCATAATTCACACAGTTCATACGGAAACTTTGTTTATTTAGTAGCATATACGGAGACCCGCTACTGCCTATAAGCTATGCAATCATGTATTATGCTAGCGTAGCCTATTGCTAACAGAGAAGCGAAACTAGCCTAGTTTAGCAAAGCTACTGCTCACTCACTTTGCTGTAGCCTACCGTGGCTCCATAGACATTAGGCATGAGGACATTGAGATGCTGATGGGTGTGTGTGTAATGGGGAAGGTAACACATTAACTGTTCACTTACACTTCTCTTCAACCTCTTATCCACAGCTCAACAAATAGGTCTCTCTCTTGCTTAAATTTACTGTCAGAAAAGCGCAGATTGAAAAATGAAATTAAATAAAAATGAGATAAAGAGAGCAAGAGAGAAAGTGTGAGCGAGAGAGCGAGTGGGGACACAATAAAAATAGTAGCAGAAGTCTTGCGTTGCTTTAGTGGCAATGTTATGCAACACCTCCCATCTGAGCCCTGTAGCCATTTTCATTTAAATGAACTAACTTTGGTGTGGACATGCACAAACACCATTATAGTTCACAATGGACGACCAGCGGGTAGCGCGCGGAGACAGGTGATCCAGAAATGTAAATGTGTTCGTTGTGCTTCGCTTGTGTTACTTTCTAGACTTCTGATCCGAACTGTGGTAAAGACCTCTGGTTATTACAATAGCTGTACGGTATCATTCCTCCAGGGACACCAAGTGTGAAAACATTGGATTGGTTTTAAAAAGAAAATGGTTATTAAGCTGCCAGTGACGTAAAAATGTACGCCATCCCACAAGCATCGATCGAACTATCCCACCTTTTCTTCACTCTCTTCCCCGTCAGCTATTTGGCTTCTTTTAAGTACACACACACCATCCACATGTATATATTGCCACTTCTGCCCCACGTTGCCCTACGTGACCATGTCACAGCTACCCTTGGTCTCTGAATACTTGCAGCATACTGTAGGCCTGTGTAACACCTGGCTGCTTGCATTGCCTCTCCTGCCAGTACTTTTCGAATGAAGCTAGAAGTGTTCTCTTTGATGTTCCAAATTGTTTGTGATTTAAAAGGTGTCTAATCCTTCAAATAATTTCATCCCAAACTTATTTTATCCAAAAATATAAATGTCAGAATACATTAACATATATAAAACCTGTGCTACAAGTATAAATATGTTCATATTTATTTTATTGGCGGCAAACATGTATACATGGCACTATAGGACACCCTACACAATATTGTTGGCCCGGCAACAAAATATTTTATACCATATGTGACGTGTTTCTATCAACCAAGTGGTCCTTGGCTCAAAAAACGTTGAACACCTGCTGTAGAGTATACTAAAGGAATATTAGTTTTTATCAAAACAAACAATACTAGCATATTTTAGACTTGATTTAGTACCAACATTTTAGCTCTACAGTCTTTTATGTTATTAAAAGCCCAGATCTCACTAAACTATTCCAGCAGTCTTCAAACTAGTTTCTACCTCTTTGAGCAGGACTTAAGATTCAGCAATTAAAAGTGTAAGTCTGAGACAATATCCAATGAGAGCGAGTCTCCATAGCAACAGTAGGGCTGATTCACAGAGTATGTCAGGCTGTGAAATAAATTTCACACCTCAGCGCTCCGCGGATGCTGCTGTAAGTGTTATGTGTGAGTGTGCATATGTGCACACGTGTCGATGTGGCTGCACGCTTGCAAAAGAAATGCTAATGTTTATTGTCAGACCTCTATCGCTAAAGTCTAGTCCACACAAACACTGTCTATTCACACTGGTTTAGGAAGAGAAACGCTGGAGATACATTTGTCGACTGGCTCACGGGATCATGTAATCTCAAGACTGGTTTGGTTGCTGCGTGGCATGACCTTTGCCATTAAGCTTAATGAAGCGATAATTTCCAATATCAACTCTGTCACATTCATTAGACGAAGTGAAATGAGCTGAAAAAAATGCTTTGTATGTTGGTGAGAGAAGCTGTCGATGTATCTCGCTGAAAACAGAACTTTGCATTTGTCGATTTCGGAGTAAGGTGAGCAGCCTTTGCTGTAAAGGTACTACATCTGGAGCTCACTCGGCAGTGTTGTGTGAAACACAAACGTGCATTCCCCCTCTCACAAGCTGAGCATCCCTCTCTACTCCTCCTCAAAGCCTCACCGTTCCTTCCCCTATCTCCTACCGCACAAACATAAACAATGAGCTCCGGGAACGCCGTGACCAAATGAGTCTGTCGAGGACATCAGATGGTCATCAGGTAGAATCACTGCCACTACTATTTCACTCCTTTAAGGGTTTCCTGTTATCTTCCATCTCCCGGACGCCATTTTGATGGTTGCCAGTGGAATATTTCTGATAACATCCCCCACTAAAACACACTATTTATGATGCAATGTTCTCAAAGCAGACTCCAGATTAAAGTACACCACAGTCCTCCCCCCCCCACCCCATCCATCTCACACTGGCACACTGCTCATTAGCTTTCTGTCAGTCTCACTCTCTCACTCTCTCTCTCGCGCGTGCGCTCAGTGGCTCGCTGCCTCGCTCTCCCTTTCACCAGCCCCTGTGTCATCGTGTACAGTAGTTTCTCCTGCTCTCCTCTTTCTTACGACTCTCTGCCGCTTTACTCTCTTTTCTCCTCCTCCTCCCCGTGCGCCTGTTTAACAAGCGCGGTGAACTGAATACTCTTCTCTATCTCTCCTCCTCTCGGGGCACTTTCACACCTTCTACCAACACTACGCTGTATAGCTTTATTCCCTCCTCTCGTGTGTTCTACTGTCTCCTGCTTGCTTCCTTGGCCTCCTTGGAGTGGCAACACTGTTCTGAAGATAATCTAAAATAGTTGCTGCAAAGCCACCGCCTACGGTCATGTAAAACACACACAAACACGCACGCACGCACACGCACTGACATCGTGACTGCTGTGCTGTGCTGATGCGAGCAACCCAGTGCTACGATTCACTGGGCGGGAGTTACAAAAGGCATGGCTCCATAAACATAATGATATTAACAATGTTATACATGTAATGGTTTTAGCCCTCCGTGAATAGTGTTTATGTTTTCATTTGTCCTAAATATTTTTGCTTAGTTTGTCTGGAATTACTCTGGAATAATTCCTGCCCCACCCACCATTTGAGCGATGTATGGCGACCATTCATCGCTGCTCTTCGCACTAAAAGCATGTTGTGTTTCTAAAACCTGACCGGAAAGACATTACATACATTACAGTACATTCAAAACACATACATTTGTTCTATAAAAAACATGAAATTGCATTCTGCTAAATAAAAGCTTTAGCCGTTCTAGTGTAAAGTACCCTTCTGGACATCAGAATAAAGTAAGTACAGAGTAAAAATAACTGTCCATGCTCTGCCTCCATGCAATGGATGTCTCCAGGCTCCAACCAGAGCACCTCCATTTGCCACGCGGACTGATCGTCGCTCATTCGCTGTACCAGGCCAAAACTCTGTCCTGGCACTGCGGTGGTGGAATGAGCTTCTGCCAGTAGCATTATTAGTCATTACTCTTCTTTGTTATATCAGCTCTTAGAAAAACAGGCACTTTGCTGGTATTTATTAACCTGACATGCCAGAGGAATTGTTATTAAAGTCCATCATGCTACTCGGACACATTCAAAATTGTTTCGAGGCTTCCCAGATTGATTCTCACGGCAAAACTAAACTGAAGCGAGACCATCCTGCTCTCGCGATGCTAGCTATTTATGGTAATTTAACATGTAGACAACAACTATTTTTAAACCTTATTTTGGGGCAGGTCCCCAATCCATTTAAAGTGCAGTTATCCATATATTTTAATAGCCAGGAATTATCCCAGAATATCTGCCCAGATGTGTTACCAAGATGACTGCCAAGTGGCCAGACCTCCCTATAACTCCCTATAACCCTGTGCACACATCAGGCATGAGAGAGCTATGTGCCGTGCCAATGTGAATGTGAATGTGTAAGAGACCAACAGCACGGGGTGAGAGTGAAACAAGATGCAAGGGTGAGATAGACCCACGGCAGAGTGCAAATCAAAATAAATATAAAAGGAACTAGCGTCTCTAACTGTGAAACAGGCCTGCATTGCTGGTTAAGATACATTTCTTATCGCCCATCTGTCCTCCAGACACATGTGGGAGACACCTGTCCTTTAATAGTTTCTTCTGCTACCATAGAACAGGCAGGCCTCTATCTGGAGCGTGTGTGTGTGTGTGTGTGTACACGATGTTCACACATCGCTCAATTCACCGATGGCAGCTGCTAGAATAAATATCAATGAAGTATATCACTATTGTGTTCCCTCATTCAGAAGTCAGCAATCGGCTGCTCCCTCTGCAAGGGTTTCTTCTCACACGCCGGCTGTCAAGGTCAGTCGTGGCCAACATGCAAAGCGCCGCTGCCGTCACGCTAACACATCGATGCTAAGTGCTGCACAGCTCATTGCTGAAGTGCACTCGACATAGGGCAATTTGGTCTCTGTTAGGATGTTAGGTTGGAGTGTTAACAGTAGACAGCCTCCACACATGATGTCACCTTCAGGGAAAGGTCACGTACTGTACGACTGAACTGTTATTAAACAAGTGGGGTAAAAGAACTGTGGAAGTACCCCTGGTTTTTAACAGTGCTTATAAAAACCTATTGTGTAGGACTGGCGTTCAAGCGTCTAACCACCTGTAGTGCTGCCTAGATAAACCTAGACCTTAAAAAGGGTGTTTTCACACCTGAAAGTTCATGTTTGTGCTACTTTGTACAGATTTGAGCCAAACACGTTTGGTTTCACACTGCAATTTTGCAAGCGAACCAGAGCCTTGCTTGACGTCCCTATGCCATTACCTGCATCTCTCTATACTTGAGATTGATTGGTTTGTAAATGGTCGACGTTGGCGGGTAGCCTTCTACGAATGGAATCATTGAAGAATAATGAATGAACTGTAGGGCTGGCCCAGAATACTCGGGTATTCAGTATTTGTTTAATAAGTAGGCATTCGGTTTGTGTTCGAGTTTGCATTCAATATGTACCGGTATGGCAGAATGTAAGGAACATTTTGTATGCCAGTTTATATGAAATGATTGAATAAATTAAATGAAACGGCAGTCCGTGCAGTATATATTAATGTAATGTTTTGGACTAAATATTTTAGATTTTTTGGAACTTTGCTAAATTTAACAAGATTGATTTTGATCGTCATCGATAGACCATGAACTATGAGTTATTGGTGGATGTTATTGGTGATTATTATAAATCTTCATAGGATAGTAATAGTTAAATTCAACATTTTATGTACAGTATGTTGGTGGTCTGACAAAACTGGCGTTGTACTGTACCTGCTATTGTAGCCTACAGTCGTGTGCAAATATTTTAAAATAAATAAATACATATACAGTAATACAAAATAAACACAATAATATAATACATGCTTGTTTGAAGGGCAAGGGAGTCAAGCAGAACAAAGGGTAAAATGTCATAGGCAACCTTGAAGATGTGGGTTTTGAGGAGCTTAGCAGATGAGGTGACCATGGGGGCAGAGCAGCTGAAGGCCTGAGCCCCCATGGTGGAGAGGTGGAATGGGGGGGTGATGAGAAGACCAGTAGAGGAGGAGCGAAGAGATCAGGAGGGAGTATATGGCAGGCGAAGGTCAGAGGTAGGAGGGAGCCAGATTGTGGAGGGCCTTGTATTTGAGGAGAAGAGTCTCGAATTTGTACAGAAAGCCAATGAAATTTAATCCAAATAGGAGTGAAGTGATCTGTTGTCCTTGTGTTTGAGCGGATTCTGGCAACTAGTTGGAGACGAATGATGAATTTGGTTGGGATGCCAGAGAGAAGAGAGTTGCAGTAGTCCACACTTGAAGTGACAAAGGCACGGAGGAGGGTTTCGAGGCTTGAGTATGAAAGTGAGGGACGGAGTCTAGATACAGTATGTTTCGGAGGTGAAAGAAGGATGCCCGGGTGATGGATTTGATGTGTGATCCGAATGAGAGTTAGTTAACCAAATGTGATGCCAAGAATTTTCAAGGTCATTGATATTAGGATGGAAAAACCGGCAATGTTAAGGCTGGGGTAAAAAGCCTATTGAAAGCAAGGCAAATAGTTCTGACTACCCGCTTGGATTTGTAAGAGGTTATGAAACGTACGTGTTATTATAGGAGTTTTGTGAACGGGTATTCGAACACTCGAGCCTGTAAAACTATATTCGGGCCAGCCCTAATGAACTGATTCTTTTAGTTCATTATCCATTATAGTATTTTTATGGATTACAGATAAGCGGATGAGGATGGATGAATGTATTATTATTATTGCATAAAGCTTATACCAATAGCACCAATCATGCGCAGTAGGCTACTTGAGAATTTGCTATATGAACATCTTCGAGTGCAAAAATGATTTTGTTGCCAACAGAGAGTTGACTTTTTAGACCAAAACAGAAAGGCTTAAATAGCCAAACGCAAGATAGCCACAAGTCAGCACAAGGCCAGTAACGGACTAGGGAAGCAGAGCAGGGACACACAGACTAACACAAGACAAAATGTAGACGGCAGACACTGACCAAATTATAATTTGGCTAAATATTAATCTTCCCCTCTACCAATGTGATAACGCAGCTCATTATACTTGGCCTATCATCCGGCCTATAAAGTTTACGTACGCAAAAGCAGATCGCATAACGCCGTCTGCTGTTAATTACGGTACCTGGTTTAATCCAAAAATGCATGGTTTGCGTAGTAGCCGTGTTTTGAGGCCAGATCACGTTCTTACTACAAGCCACCTGCTCCAGAGTTCGTTTGAAAGCGTACCGACACCACCTCTTCAAGCAGGTCTTGGCACGCTTGTTTGGTCTGCTTCTGGTGTGCACCCGAGTGCGGTTGCTGCATTCACACCCGACCAAACGTACCACAACAAGGGGGAAAACACACGCTAGTGCAATTCAACCAAACTAAATGAGGGAGGTGTGAAAGCCACCTAACAGACAGAAAGTTAATTGGATATGTTTACTTCACACAGCTGGAACCAAATCAAGTTCTCGCAAGTTTAATTGTGAATTGTAAAGTGACAAATATGGCCACTCCAGTACCAAGTTGACCTGTAGCACATGAGAGAAATGATGGAGTCGTATCGCCATTTGTTCATGAGATATTCCAGGGAATTTGGGGAATTCACCAAGTCAGTTGATTGTGAGAATAACCGTTATTTCTCAGCTTTTAATCGTTTTGTAATATTTATTAGGTATGGGGTTTGACAGATTTGCATAAATAATAATGCGAGGCATGTTTTCCAGTCAGGCAAATTAATAGAACCCTAGCTCTTACCTCTGTCAGCGCTTGATGAACAAGACAGGCGGTCTGAGGGGACACCTTCCAGGGGTCTTTCTCCTCCACCATCATGGCGTCCAGAGTTGCCTTCTCTAAGACCACGTGGAAGGAGGCCTTGGCGAAGGACAGCTGGCGAAGGTCCATCTGGTGCCACGTCATGCCCGGGCAGTCCTTGTGGCTGGCGCGCATGGCGTCGATGCACACGGACGAGTAGTCTATGTTGGTGATGGAGCGGTAGCCAGCGCTGTGCATGTCTCTGCTCATAGCGCTGTTCCCACACCCTGCAGAAGAAGCACGGGGCAGGTTAACGCCAGGTAAGGCAAGCTAACGTATGTCGGGGTCACAGGGTCATGTCATGCTCATAACACAACAGAACACTGTATTCAATGCTTTAAGGTCGGCAAGAGGCTACGTCAGGCGTAGGCCCCGCCCAAGTCCTAAAGTCAGAGGCTTGACACCGCAGCACAGAGCGAGAGCAAGGCCTCTACTGGGCCATAGTGGCCAGGTAGCGTCTGCCCGTGTTTGTAGAAACAGAGACATGTCTGGGCTTTAAGGTAAAACACCAGTGTTGGGCACATGTGGTGGAAGGACCAGTGCTATACGGTGAGTAAAGGACGAGAAGAAAGAAGACCACGGACAAGGAAGAATAAAAAGATAAAAAAACACAGACAGCATTGGCAGGATTGCCTGTCATGTAAAAAGACAAGATGAACATGATTTGCTGGAGCAGATGACTCATCATACCCTGTGGCAGGGAGGCGTGTGTGGAGATGAAGGGGGACCAGAGAGAGAGAGCGAGAGAGAGCGTGCGAGAGGGGGAGAGAGAGAGAGGGAGAGAGGGAGGGAGGGAGAAAGAGAGAGAGACACGACAGGAGAAAGTAATTGATGTATCGGGTGAATGTGGCATACAGTCATAAGGGAAGTTACAGGCATGGTGTGTGTGTGGGGGTGGGTGTGTGTCCATGTGTGTGTGTGTGTGTGTGTGGGAGGGTGGATGTATGTGATAGGTAAGGGACGGGGGTGTGTGTCCGTGCGTGCGTGCGTGCGTGTGTGTGTGTCAGGGTGACAGGGGAGGGTGGATGTATGTGATAGGTAGGGGACGGGGGTGTGTGTCCGTGCGTGCGTGCGTGCGTGTGTGTGTGTCAGGGTGACAGGGGAGGGTGGATGTGTTACTGTGACTTGAAGCAGCATGCTAGCATCAGCAGCTCTGTTGAGAATGTGTGGCTGGCGCTTGTTATCACCATGCTGCTATACTAATTACCAAACCACACTAGCTACAGTGTGTGTGTGTGTGTGTGTGTGTGTGTGTGGCTGGCGCTTGTTATCACCATGCTGCTATACTAATTACCAAACCACACTAGCTACAGTGTGCGTGTGTGTGTGCAGCCTCACACATCAAACAACACATGTGCATCCTATTAGAACATATGCATGTGTGCGTGTGCGTGTGTCCCAATAGGATAGAATACTTATTATGAAGTCAATAAATCCATAGCTAACACACATAGCTGCACTGCAACTGCAGCAAACTTTTGTATCTGTGGTTCGCACTCACACAACGGTGAAAGAACACAGACAGACATGCAGACAGCGACTACCACAGAACGAGTAAGCGAGTAATTTCAACATTCTGTTTATGTAATGCCGCTGCTGACGATAAAGGCCGAGCGGGAGCTAGAACACACTGGGCTGCGGTAGGATTTCTGTGCGCGCTGTACATCTCTCACATGAAAGGGCCACATTTCCCTGGTTTGTCGACGTGGGGGATGTGGCGCTCCTGGCATCAGACGGCCGGCCCCTGACGGCGCAGACAACATAACGCACAGTATGTTACCACTGTACGCTCCATGCATTCAGTGTAGAGGATGCCGTATTTATAGCATGCATGGCTGCTGACTGTAGTATGTATAGTGAAAGAACACTAGGAATGTTAACATTTACCAACAAATTATTCTTTTAATTCAAAAAATGTTTTTGTTTTTGTTTAGTAAAACAACACACAGGAAGGAATTTCTGCAAAAAATGCATGTCTGATGCAGAATAGTAAAACAATAAACGGGCATGAGGAAAGGACCTCCTTTTCATTCACTTTTTGGGTCTTAGTCAAGTCAAGAATACTCTTTTGGAATTGTCCTGACCTTAATTAACAATTCTTGGCAAGGGCGTAACTACTACTACAACTAATAATGCAGGCAATGCATCCGCATTGGGGCCCGGCGACACCCTTATTAAGGATCAGCTGAGCCCTCTAATGTACAAACAACTCTTCCTTCAATCCCACTTATCAAGCTCCAGATAGCAATTATTTCTGTTCAATCAATCGATCAATGCTAGCTGCCAGTAGATATATATAGTGGTCAATATGAACGCATTTCCTGGAATGGTATCATTCTTGATTTAGAAAATCTGCTATGCGTAAAGCACACGAAGGTTATTTTACCTCATAGTCACATTAGTTCTAAGTTTGATATATGAATAATTAATGGTCGAAATGGTTTATGTTAACATTTTTGGAGTTGGCCAGTGGAATTCTGGGATATGGTTATGATATGACATGCGTACTGCATAGCAAAATAATTTTACGTACGAGTAGCCTGTTAAATTTCAAGAGCGGGAAATGCAGCAATAAATTATAAACATAAAAGCAGACATGAGAAACAAATAATAAAAACAATAAAGTTACCAAAAATAGGTAATTTGGACGCAGCCCTTTTCTTTGAGAAAGCGTTCCTCTTCCAAAATGATGCGTATTAAAACTTAACTACTGTAAGGAGCTCAGTGGGACAGAGCCGTCTATGAACTTGTCCAGCACAGCGTAAAGCAAGCCTGCAGTGTGCACATATAAAGTAAGTTCAACTTCATCCAATTCATATATTATTTCACTTTTTATCAATGGTGCGCCGTCACCAATAATGTTTTCATTTGTCATGGTGCGCCAGTTGATGTTTGACTTGGGAGATGATAATCCATAGCCTTGTAAAACAATGCATATTAAGAGTTCAGATGCAAAAAGTCCATCTAATACTATATATTATTATTACACATATATTTTTATTATTGGCAATATTCTTAATAATTTGTTATGCTTTTGGAAGATATTACTTGTTATTCAGTGACACACGTCCTTTTCATTGTAATACAGGTGAATTGAGGGAACCCAAATATGGAAACCTAATAAATATTGCTGTTTGAAGTTGCTAATTGCTCCGTTTTCTTGATATTTGTCTTGATATTACCCCAGATCTCCTAAAATGCTTATAGGCTATTAGGCTACTCCTGCAGATATTTAGAATCAGGCTAGTGCAGTGCATTTCGCTGTTACCGTTTAAACTATGTTACATTTAGAAACGGCTTGCTTCAAAAAAGGCTTTTATTGTTAAGAGCCCGCTTTCACCATTCTGCATTGGGGCCCATGTTGCCTTGTTACGCTATTGATTCTCGGATTATTCAAACTTTGTGTTAACAACACTCAATCCTCCAGTCTCCTCTTATAGCTATGGTCAGGTGGAGTTAGCATGGGGCAGCTCTATGTGGCCACATTCAGTGCCCTGTAGCCGGGTTTTGTATCCTCGTACCCTGAAGAATGCCTGATACTGGATCCACAGGGGTTTCCCCTGGAGCAGCTATGTATCCAGTACGTGTGTATGTGTGTGTGTGTGGTTCACTCCGTGCCCAGTTACTTTCCATGAGCGTGGCTGTGTGTGCAGAGGCGGCGTCACATGACCTCTCATTCCTAGGGGTTGTCGCTACGGTTATAGTTGCTGGTCTGTCATCAAGCACACCGGTCCCCTTCTGTTGCTGTGACATCAGCTGGTGCTCTGCGTGACCCCCTGACCTTTATTTACAGCACACACACACACCCTACACCCTACAAAGCAAAAAGAGATTTGCAGCAATGTGTTGGTCTCTCCTCGGGGGGCGGGGGGAGACTCTGGGTGTTTGTGCGGGTGTTTATGTGTGTATTTGTGTTCCTGTAGGGCAGGGTTGGCTGGGCCATGTTAATAGGTGGTCCTGCCTGGTAGATGGGTAGCTGGATCTATCAGACCTGGAGAAGACTATAGTTAGACATGTCACTTCATTCTGCCAACTATGTGTGTGTGATGGAAGAACTGAGCCTCACTGAGTCGTAAACATATCATACCAATAACCTCTAATAGACACATGTAAACTGGGTGGAGCATCAATCAGTCCATGGATATGGAGGGCCAACTGTTGTTGTTGTGTGTGTGTGTGTGTGTGCGTGTGTGTGTGTGTGTGTGCATACGTAGAGCATCAAAAGACAGAGGAGGTTCTCTCCTTATGTGCCTCAGATAACAATGGCAATAGGTATCATGGCTGATTCAGTATACATCTACCTGTATGTAGACCTACCTTAAGACGTCCTGTAAATCCATAACTGTGCTGTAGCAACCGCTGATGCAATCCACTGAAATGTGAATCTCCCCACTTCTCGTATTACCAAACCACTGAGGGTCAAACACATTAGTATGTGACTAATTTCTCCATTAAAATTAATGTCTATTTCTTTTCCCAAGGCATGAATAAAGACAATCCTGCCCGCAGAGGTAAAAACAGTTCACACACGCTCAACAACAGCACACAGCAACACAAATAAATGTTTTGCTTTTCTACCGACAATGCTAACATGGCCGACCAAGCTAGCATCCGCTGGTTAAATGAAAAGAGTACCATCAACATGGCAGAAATCTTTCACTAAAAGTCATTAAAGGCTTGACGTCGTATCTGCAACATGTTTGATAGAACACGTTCAAGATACTGCAATAATGCACTTAAACAATGAGTGACATCATAACTTCATATCACAGGATATTTCAACCGCTCGTCTATGCAGCTGTTGACGGTCAAGCTCACCGCCTCTATGCGCGTGTTGTTGAGGTGCTGACCTTTGGGCTATCAGATGACCTGTATTCACACACACAGCGACTGCAGCCCATGTATGGGCAAGGTGGGGTGGCGGAGCAGTGGAACCCCTGGCTCCGAGTCGGAGGGATGAAGTATCAAAGCTGCCATCTCTGAAGTGATCCAACCCGAGCAGTGGAAACTCCATGATGTCACAGTCACGCAAACTATCCATTCATCTCAGATGGCATCGCACAGGGATGTTGACTGGAATCAGCGTTAATGAAAACTGATGCACACGTGCGCATTGGCACCAATGCTAAGCCCATATAACCCCCCCCCCCCAACCCCCACCTTCCTCCAACGTTTCCTTTGTTCTGGGCAGACTGCTGCAAACGGCTGCCATGGCGATGCCTTGCAAAGTTCAACAGCAACCCAAATGTCAACAAATCAATGTGCTGAGACTGTGGTGCGTGTGTGGGTGCGTGTGTGTGTGTGTGTGTGCTTAAGCCCCTGCTCAAACAGCAAATATGATAGTGATGTGTTGCCTTCACGGGCTATCTGTCAGGAATAAGGCAAGCCATCTTAAATAACCCCAGCTATATTTACTCTCAGTAACGGCACAACCTTATATAACTATGTTTCTGCTTCATGCTTCACAGTGCACCTTATGCCAAATGAAAAACACAATTTCTTCACAGCCATCTCAAAGTCACACTCCTGGATTCGTGCTATGTTACGAATAAGGGTGGGGAGGAGTAGAGGGGCGTGCCGGCAGCCCGGGGAGTGGTAACGCTGGTGTGAACCACAAGGAGAGCATCCCGATAACGACGGGGGAAACCTGCCAGTACGGGTTGCGTGTGCTACTGCGTCCACTACTCTGAATCATTTACCTTCACAAAATAGTATAATGGGATGCAGTGAGTCACGCAAGACACGTGTGCAAGCGGCTGGACCCGTTTAACCTGATACAGTTGAGTCCAGTTGAAGACGGAAACAATTCAACAGTGTAAGATGTGAAACGCCACGACGACGACGGCCGCACACTCAAAAACACACGCTGGCAGAAGTGAAGGCGATGGCGGTGAGTCACACACATGCTGAAGAAGATGATTGGAGGAGCGTTTTAACAGGGACGAAGAGAGAGGGGAAAATGAGAGGAGACCACCGGAAGGGAAGTGAAAATGAAGGTGAGAGCTTGGGAGGGGGGGGGGGGGGGAATGAAGGGGTGGTGTAGGGGTTGCAACATACGCGCGAAGGGACAACAGAAGAAGTGAAGGAGCTGAGATGGAGCCGTGAACAAAGTTAAGAGATGTAGTCACTGCTGCTGACAGCCTCGTCTCCATGGAGACAAGATTCTCTCTACGGCTTTCTCCGGTTCTCACACAAGACACGCACGCACGTACACAAACATATAATCAATCTCTTCATGTCGAATGTCTACCTCTCCGTCTATCACGTCATTAAGTAAATATAAAATATGCTAATTAACCTAAAAGCAATTGCTGTTTACTTAATACTTAACCCAACATTTAATGAATCACACTTTATACAAACCCACAGCCACATTCACATAGAATGGCATCACCCCTTGAACCCTATACATATATATGTATGCATGTCTATAGGGGATTATCTAGTAACATTAGAGACAAATGCCTGGTTGTGTGTGGATTTACAACGTGTCTATGTGTGTGTGTGGTCGTGCATGCACTCCCGTTTCCCATTCTAAACCTTTTTGAAGCCTTTTTGATGCCAGATTTCTTTGTCTTTCGAGTGGTTTCAGATGCTGTGGAGATGTTGCATCAGTGGTGAGGCCAGATTAAACAGATTCTGTCTGCGGTTCAGCTCATCGGGGAAGGGGGGGGGTTACGCGCGCACGTAGAGTCGTAGAGTCGCCTCCCGTTATGTAATCAGGTGTACGAGTTAATTAGCGGCGGAATAAATAACAGTTCCTCCGACAGTGTGGCTGTTTGATGGAGCGTGTGTTTATGACTAAGTGTTTGTGTGAACTGGCGTGTGACAGTGCCGTGGTGTCGAGCGCAAATCTGCTCTTGGATGCAAAATGCCAACAGAAGGCTAGAGCAGGAGTCTGCTGAGCAGCAAAGGCAGGAAGAGAGCGGTTCTCCGCCGCTTACTTCTAGATTTAAATAAAGCTTATGGCACATCACCAGTTTCCCTGCTTTCATCAGTATGTCGTAGACACTGTACAGTACATACGCAGAGCAGAGGTTCTAGATCATTCCAGATCAAATAAAGATTGAAATATATAAATGGAAATATATTTAGATTTCATCTATGTTTTATCTTGTTTCGTTCACTCATTCGTTCAAGCTGGGCACAGATCAGTCTGGTAACGTTTTCTTCTTTACTTCGGACTACATCAGGTTCCATTCCCAAAACATGGCACCTATGAGCAAGACATCTATCCGCTTAATGCAATCCTTAATACATGTAATTCTGTAACTGTAACAGTACATCTAAATGTGTTATGAGACACTTGGCTTTTTGAGGGCCACGGGTCCCAATGAGAACCGCTGATGTGCAACATAATGTGTCAGTAGATGTGAGAAAGACACTAATCCACTGCAGTGTTTACTGCAGCTATGCTGACTTTTCCACCATCGCTGTCCTCGTTACGTGACTATGCCCGCTGGGCTGTGACTGTGACAGGCTGACAGACGGGCAGAGAGACTCCAGGAATGCGGGTGAGATGGTGGGAGAATGTCAGACAGGGCATGGGGTTTGGGGAGGGAGGGAGGGGGAGAAAGAGAGAGAGAGAGATACCTACAGAGAGGGAGAGAGCATTTGGTAGCACTAGAAAGAAACTCGTCTGCTGCAATTTGATCTGCCCTTCCGGTGTAACGAAAGGACAGGAGCATTGCACACACTCACACAGGCACGTGCACAGTACACACACACTAGTGTGCTGTATCCACTCCAACACGCATGCATGTCAGACGTGCAGGCCAGGACAGACAATAGCGCTGCGTTCACACTGTGTGCTCGCTACAGCTACCGTTAATTTCCAACCTGAGCCAGCCGAGATACTCTCGGCTAAAAGATCGGCAAACACAGCTGTTGTAAAGTTGGAGAACCTCCTACTTTATGCTAATTCCTAGCGAGCGCCGAGTGACCAATGGCAGGGAAGATGATCTGCATCTTTAACTTCCTTCTTTGTACTTGTAAACCCACGCGCCAGAAATATGGATAAAAAAAAAAAAAGTATCATAACTTTCCTATTATTTATAGGAATAGGATCACGGGTGATCGATACAGGTATAACGTGGAAGAACACAGGCAATCAATGTTTGACATGATCCAATACATTTATATGCTATCCTAAATGTTTATTTATGGCGGGAATGGAGCGGGAAGGTTTGCCGTAATTCCTGGTTGTCGCTGGCAACGCAGTAAGACACGCCACCCCCAAGCGGAGATAAAAGTGAACTCTGCGACAGCTCCCCAGAGAACGAGCGATTTGTGAACAGAAGGTACGGCAAGCTGTCATTGCATTAAAAGGCACGGCGTGTCTGTTGCCGAGGAACCAATGTGTGGAGTGTGTGGTAATGTACCTGAGCACTGCTGATATTATTGTTCTGACGGTGCTTTGGATTTGTCAGCCCAGCCAGAGGTGTTGCTCATGGATGGGTCATCATTTAGCAATACACTGTATGTGTGTGCGTGTGTTTACTTCTTGTAATCTGATTAAACTGGAACCTGTGACAAAGTCAGAAATAACAGTTTAAGTTGAGAACACAGCTGTGCACATGAACATGCGTGTGGCTGCGGTAGAGGACGGTGTAGGAAAACAGGGATAAGCAGTGCGTGCCACTCTGCACTCCGGTGCAGGAGGGGATTGTGCTCTCAGAGTGTCAAACCATTTCAGTGGTTTCCAGTGGTTTGACATTTTCTATTTAAAGCCGTTTCTATCACAAGGACAACTCAAGCACAACTGGAGTGTAACTTACTGGCATGAAAAGCAAGACATATTCCCAGTCTAATTCTATGCTGTTGCAGGCCCAGGACAGCAAGTTGGAGAGAGAGAAACAGTAGGGCAGATAAACACAGGCAACCCAGGGAATAGCCTTTACAGGCATTCATACATTAAGCAGCTCCAAGCTATAAAACACGTAGTATGGAAATATACACAGGAATCACAAACGCCTTCAGGTGCATCATTGTCGACTAAGAGAAGATGTGCTACATCAGGGGTAGAGACGTTTGTGACCCTAGGACAGCTGTACGGGGGATAAGCAAAGAGAATTGGTCACACACTAGGTTTACAGGCCTGAATGTTTCAGTAAGTTTCAAACCATACATCGACATTTCTGCAGATTTCCCCACTGCGGCTTTAATAAACCACAGGTCATGCTCTAGACGCACACCAGTGGTTCTCTATGGGGTCCAGAAGAACTACTGCATTGCTGTGGAGTGAGCTGACAGAAAACCTGCCAGGTGGTATTTGACACACCTATCTTCTTCATTTGTGTGTGAGGACTTCAACACACACACACACACGCACACACGCACACACACGCACACACACACACACACGCGCACACACACACGCGCAGTTCGAAGAAATGAAGCAGCATTTTCAATTAACCCCCTGCCAGGAGCACGTCTGTGACAAAGAGAAATGGACAAGAAAAGCACAGGTATGCTGGGTAATGCGTGTTTGTGTGCGTGCGCGTGAGGGTTGGTGCATATGTTACGCGCACACACACACACACAAGCTTACATTTTCTGCTCAGATGGCAGCTGACTTGGTCGTGAAGAAGCCTGTGTATGTCTTTATGCAAATGACTGCTGCCTGACCTTGCATCTGCGCAGTATAGATCAGGATTTAGATGCAGAGCAGCTCGGTGACTAAGCGTGTTCCTGATCCTTGCATAGTGAGCACACACGTGTGTGTGTGTGTGTGTGTGTGTGTGTGTGTGTGTGTGTGTGTGTGTGTGTGTGTGCCGCAGTAGTGCAAATCAATGAAGTTCTGGGATTTACAACAGGTACGTGTATGCCTTAACATAGCAAACACAAATATGCTGCATTCATTCACACTTCGAAAACACTGCACAGGGTCTGTGTTTGGACTAGAGCGTTCCTGGGTCGGCCATGTTGTTTTATGCCTGTGACGTCTCTGCTTGGTAGCATATATGTGATGTGATTGGACAAACTTCTGAACCAGCTAGAGGTCTTTACGGTTCCAAAAAATTGGACCCGATCGATCCAAAATTAACCAAAGCATGTTTCACCCAACCCGATTTGCATAAATTAAAGAAATATAAATTGAGATCTGTTCCGAACGGACCCAACGACAAACCCGTACCCGAGAAGTACTGTGGATATTTTTTTTTTAAAGACCCGCTGAGTACCGAAAGAATAAACAGAACATTATGATGTCGCAACAGGCAACGCCATGTTGCCATCAATAGTCAAAGTCATGCTCTAATACATTCTTATAGAACTGATGCCATATTGCATCATCTACTACTGTACTGTAGTCTGTAGAACCCATTGTCGCTATCGAGTAGTTTTCAACTCACCTTTGTTACACCTAAACCACGCTCGTACCTGACTACAATGACAATTGGTCACGCACTAGATTAAATTAATTAATGTAACGACGAGACCATTTAACCTATCCAAAATCTGTCAAAACTGATATTTGACAAACTTTTAGGTTTTTGACTGTCCTCGAAATTCCAAGATGGCGACACTCGCGCATCGGCAAACTTAAGCAAATATAAGCTTAAAATGGTGATGTTTTTAATCAAAATCACTAGTATACATGTATAAATAAATATAATTGTAAAAACATATAGTTTAATAAATATATCCTAACATACAGCATCATAACTAGAGTTTGATGATCCATGTCCCGTGACAAAAACAACCCGCAGGTTGCCAAGTTTTAGTCAAATCAGGTATTTGAGGACAGAATGTGAGAGATAGTAAATTATTGTATGTAGAGCTTGTCAACATGTTAATATTGCGGTAAATTATGGAGTCCCCACCTACTTTTATCAATATTGCTAACATTTTTGGGCACTTGTTGGGTGCACTATGTTGTGTATATATATTCTTCAATTTGTAAAATATTTGTGTAAAATAATTTATCAAAGAAAGAAACTGTTCACAAAAGAACATGTGAGCACAACAATGTAGTCGCCATGATTGTGCTGTTTACATATAGGTGTAGGACTTGCAGGTGGAGAGAAAAATTAGCTCACAGTGAGTAAAAATGTTTCGGGAGCAAAACATTTAGTTAAACTTATGAATAATAGTATAAAAATGGTATCGGCCGATTTTGCAGACTGAAAATCGGCAATCGGTTTTGGCCAAAAAAATCCAGATCGGTCATCCCTGCAATAGTCCATGTATGCCCATGAATTGTTAAATATGTGCTATTCCAAGTAAAAACATCTTCACTTTCTACTGCTGTAAATTGACTATAGCCTTGATGGATTACACACAATCTATTAAAAGAACATCTATGAGTCCTGAGTTATAATGCTGGCTGTCTAACAGGCTTCCTGGCAGCTAGCTTGTGATAACGTGGAAGGCACGGACGCTGTGTTCAGGCTACAGTGGAACAGCAGTGGAGCTGCTAATGAAGAGTGAGTCAGCCTCTCAGACAGGCTGGAGGATGAAGATAGCGATTAATGCCACACATGGACTAACTCCTATTGCTGCATACACTAAATATATGTAGCTCATTTTACTTAATTTATCTATCTGCAGACTCATATTTACCAACCCAAACTGTTTGTCTAACACATATTCAAGGCTAATTTTACATTTGTATAGATCTTGATTATTTTCATTTCTCCAATTTATTGTATTGTCTGAAGGGACATTGAAGGGCTGGTCTACTGTTTGACTGAGGTGTGACATCTTTTCTGGACTATAACCAGTTGTCGTTGACCTATTTTACCACTCCCACATATAGACAACAATAAATGGCCTTTTAATTCAGGGTAATGCAGTAGCGGGTACCTAAAGTGATGCATAGGAGAGGAGAGGACAGTCATCCAGCATCAGGAACACAGAGTGAGATACGCAATCTGAGATACTAACACCGTAGTCACACTGAATTATTGCTGCTTCCTGTTCCAGGAACCCTGTGACCATGAGAAGATATGGAGGAGGCTAGAGGCAGGGCTCCAAAGAGGTGCAGTCACCCTGTGTGTGTGTGTGCGCGCGCGTGTGCGTTCGCGCAACACGTGTGTACAACTGTATGTCACACCCCTGACGGGCTCCCTCTCATCGGCAGCAGCCTCCCGCGACCTTTCACTGGCACTAGTTAAAAGCTACTGAGACAACATGTTCTCACTGAAGGCAAAATGGGAAGTCCTTATATGGTCACAGGGAAAGACAGCCAAACGAGGCACTGGGAATGACATTATAGTGTACGCGCCTTGTGAGTCACGTCAAATGAGGACAATCTAATGCCCTTAACCCAGAGAAACGATTGACATTCATGTTGGTACAGTGCCTGCAAGACGACATGGGGAGGTGCGAATGTCTGGGGCAATGAATGACGACAGTGAGACACCAGAAAAGCTGGCAACAGGAGGATGGGGGGGGGGTACTGTATGATGTCTCTTTACAGCCCAAATCATGAATAGTCGTACATTGTGTCCACTGCGGTGCTGCAAACACGTTTTGTCTAACACAGAGCCATGAAAAGAGCAATGGTAGATCGTGGAGCCTCAAGACAGTTCCCAGAAGTAAGCGGAAAATACTAAATGTACCCTATAAATTATATTTTACATTTAAATCGGTGCATGTATTGACTAATAATGAAAAAATGAAGTTATACTGTATATCTGTATATATCGATTCAAACTGCCCACCAAGAACTTCCAGGGACTTTTTTGCCTCTCCATGAACCGTTGAATATTTCGAACTTCCGTAGGCGCAACTTTCTCTTTCCATAGCTTTGGTTCAACAGAGGGGAGACAAGACAGTAACTGATTGAGGAAGATGTATTGGCAAGTCGGAAAGCATTACCATTTTAAGAGCCACTTTATTAACCTCGTCTATAGTGTTGTTTCTCGTTCACTCCTTGTTTCGGTGCTCCGGTCACGCACACTACAGCTGGAGAAGCCAAACGCTGCACTCACAGCAGTCGGACACCAGCTAGTTTCACCCGAAAGAGCGGCCGAAATGTCCGCTTTCGACTGCTCTTCTCTCTGTGCTTATCTCTCAGGCATTGCTGCTGCAGCGTCGACTCTAACTGCATACATGATGAGAAGCCTGCAGAGTCTTCTCTCTCTCTCTCTCTCTCTCGCACACACACACACACGTGCACACCAGCTCAATAAGACACTGCCAGCTAAAGTGCTGAGGCTGGCATCAATCTCTAACACATTGCTGTGACAGCGTGACCACACAGGCAAACACACCCTTGAGGTGGCAGCAAGCCCAACCTGTCTTGTTGTAAGCACACCTTTGTGGCTAAAAAGATACATAAATAGTGTGTATAATTTGCCCACTAGGGGCAGAGCGATAAAAAGGCAAATGTCGCCATTCATAAAACGTGGCCCATTTGACCATGTGCCTGTTATACTGTACGACAACACAGTCCTCTTTATTTGCATGTGCCCGTACATGATTCATAAACACCGTCAAGCAAGCAAACTGCTCTAGTCTGATGGTAATCCCCCATATGACAAGGACATTCTACTAGAATGTTTTCAAACAGGTCTGATCACACATGCAAGTCATCAATGACACATACAGAATATTTCCCACTCGGATAATCACATTATTTATTTATAAAAGGTTGGACGACATACACGCCAGATGCTTAGTGAAGATGTTTGTGTTATTTGTCAGCGTCATTAGCAATATTTGTTGCCAACAAAACTTAATATGTGCATTACCTTTTAAAACATAAACAGAATAGCTTTTTTCCAAATTCAACAAATATCACCTCGCATATCACCTCACATTTCGAGTAACGTGTTGACAAAATCTATCTGATATTTCTACACAGTCCTGGCTCTATAAACAAAGTAGAGAATAGGGATGTTCCTAACGACTAATTTCCCTGTTGTTTAAACACATTTTTAAATTTAGACTATTGACTAGTCTAAAAATGCCAAACACTCATTGTTTGGCATTGTGTACAGCGTGTGTACAGGTTGCAGGTCTCTCCATCTACCTGCCCTCATAGCTGTTTTGTCTCAGTGGGTGGAGACCACTCTATAGCTCTCTCTCTCCGACAGCCTCTTCTCTCCTCATCTAAATATTTGTAAGATGAACAGTTACAGTAGCCTATAACAAAGGCAATGTGTGAATACCATTCATTATTCACAGGCAGCGGGACGAGTGCGTTATGAAAATCTCACTTTGATTGATTTTGTTCGACTATATTGTATGCCTCATTAGCTGTCTGTTGAAAAGCGATATCTAATTATATCTTATCATACTTTTATAGCTAGTATGGCTGAATGCTATTTAGCTAGCAAAGTTAAACAAACCATCAGGAACCTGTCAGAAATGCAAATTTTTATGAAATATTTATTAATATTAAATGTAATTGTACTCCATGGTTAAATCAATGGTTAATGGTTACATCTCACAGAGGTTGTGAGTGTTGCTGCTATACTCGTTTACATTACAACTTCAGTTAATCAAACAGTTCAAGCCTACACTATCTGCATCATGCTAGGTCATCTTCAGTGCCTTAACGCAGACGGTGATGTCACTCTGTTGTGTGCAGAACAGGCTAGGCCTCAGATTACAGGGGACCTGGTTTCCTAGCCATAGGGGCCGATCTATGACCAGGGTTACACCTTCGCCGGGGACATTCTCAGGTTCCCACTCCTGGGGGGTGGGGGTAGAATTACACGTACAATGGCTGACTAGAGTGCGTTGACATCGGAGGAAAAGCCTCTAGTGACGTAATAGGTCATGAAAACTACAAGCACATTTTGTGTGCAAACAGCTATGCAAACCAGTTTCTTTTGGAACACAGTCGTAAAGTAAAGGAGCCCCCCCTGCATTTGTGCATATGTAGGACACACATGTTTGTTGGAAAATAAATAAAAACACATTTTTAAATGTAAATATCTTAAATGGTTCATTCTGAATTGCCAGCCAGTATATGGCGCTAAACTATAGGGCAGCCATCTACCATGCCCAGTCCCTTTACCACCCTATGCACTCCAGTTAGCACGTGTAGCTGGATTAGGTGTTTGATGCTACTGACGCATCATCCCAAATATCACCAATCAGACGGCCATGAGAGAAGCAGCCAGAACATGATCTGTCGTGCTGGCTATATAGAGAGCAGTGTAATTTTCCCTACCGCCTTATGATTATGTAACCTGAGGAAAGAGATCCAAGTGAGCAGTAGATGTCAACGAGAGAACGGGCTAAGGAATGCCAAGACTCGGAGGAGAGGTGTGCAAACAGGAACACACTGAGGTCGTGACTCAAGGACGGAGGAGAAGGACCTAGGACGTGGAGCGCATCTAGGAAGAAGGCTCGGGGAAGGAGGTAAGCATGAAGATGGAGAGAAAACTGCAGGCTGAATAGCGGAGTGTGACAATGGAGGACACATTGATTGTAGTTGGTTTCTGAATATTAATATAGATTTAAAAAAGTGATTTTAAACATCGGTATCTGTGCAGAATTTTACAATGGTACATCCGTAGACAAACCCGAAGAAGAATGCTTATACTGTATAAAGCCAAAAAGATGGCTCTAAACAACACATCTAAAACATATGAGGCTGTGGGGACTTTACACTCCAGTCCTGCGCTGAGTGCTCCCTTATCATAAAATAGTCATTACACATTAGCTAGCCTGCAGCATGCGTTGCAACAACAAAAAGTAAATCAATGCATAATGCATAAGCAAATTCAACATTCTTAGGTGAAGAGCAATGTCTTCTCTGGGGGGGAGGGGGGACGACGACTTCAGAGACACACAGGCCTTACTTCAGAGACACATAGGTGCACACCACTATGGAAAACAGGCAATGGTGGCATGCGTCAAAACATAACACTCGATCAGGCCTGCGTTTGTGTGTTGTTGTGTATTTAATCTGCAGGGGAATTGAGGCTCTGGCGTAACTCCCAGCCATGGGATTTGTGAATCTCTCTCTCTCTCTCTCTCTCTCTCTCTCTCTCTCTCTCTCTCTCTC
>JAODLL010000095.1:0-10966 GCA_026546735.1 Forbesichthys agassizii | reverse complement strand
CCGTGTGTTCGCTCTCATCCCACCCTGACACACTGAGTCAGAGGGAGGGGGGGAGAGAGAGAGAGAGAGAGAGAGAGGGAGGATGTGAGGGTGAGAGAGAGAAAGAGGGGAGCAGGGTTGATGGAACGCAAGCGTACAGATTTACAAGCCATCCGTCAGGAATCCACCGCTGCCTGGATTGGATCCCCAGCTGTGGAGATTTTTCACGTCAAGTATAGGAGTGGGGATTGAACAATACGTTTAATCAGATTATGTGATAAAAATTACCATGATTGTATAAAATAAGGAGTTTTCAAAATCTTCTTGACTGCCAGTAAATCAAGCAGACACTTCACTGTATCACAGCATTGGTCTGCACATGTGTTGGTCTTCCTGTGTTTAAGCTTTTATTGGTACTTCTTTCCATATTCTGTGGGTATGGTGCATATTGTACGTGTATAGCCTTGGTTGTGTACAACAACTGCATGGTGTATGAACTGTTTTTCTACTGACAATTACTATTTGTAAGTCGCTTTGGATAAAAGTGTCTGCTACTGTATAATGTATTAATTTATATGCATGCATGTGTGTGTGTGTGTGTGTGTGTGTGTGTGTGTGTGTGTGTGTGTGTGTGTGTGTGCACGAGGTGTTTATCACTTATAGTATTAAGTGCACACTCTCCAAACATGGTTTTGTTTATTTGTGAAACTCCAAGAGAATCCCTATAGTGGCTAGCACTTTTCACTTACATCAAGTCATTTCCCAGACCATTTAAAGAGTGGATATATAATGTGTTAGAACATATCTCTTCAAATTGCATGTGATGCCATTGTGCCTTCTAAACCAGCCCAAAAGGTACGCACACACCAACGCAAGCCTCTCTTTGTGTGCTCTATGTGAGCTGTTGTTGTGAAACTCCTCCGGTAGGATGTGTTGAACCAGCGGCCGTTTCTCGAGGTGTGTAGCCTAATCTAGCCAGCTGGTCCTAACAGGTGTTGCTCTGTGCTGTCGACACCAGGCAAACACAGCATGATGAGCCAGGGAAGACACACACACACACACACACACACACACACACACACACACACACACACACACACAGACCAGAGGAGCCCGGGGGTGTGAGGGATTGAACAGGACATACTACCAGCAGGCAAACATGTCCTCCTAATAGTCAGACCACACAGACAGTGACGAGGCAGCATTAAAATACGTATTTTTAAACTCCCTCGTCACTGTCTGTGTGAGAGTGTCCACGCTGGAAGCTTTGTGCCTTATCGTAAACACAAGAATAATGGTTTTCTGGTGAGCTCTTTTGGTCACTTCCTGCAAGACTTTGCACATATCTGGTCACATCAGGCCAAATGAACTTCAAACTGCGAAGCAAGACAGATATATGGAGGAATCTGTTTTACCTTTTGTTTTATTGTTTTAACTTAATGTATGTGTAATAGCTCCAATATTAGAAGTTTAAAGTGTTTGAGAACCTGAATCCCAAACCGCAGAGAACAGCTGGGGTATTTAATTTATTGTCTGCCCATTTACACGGTGTAGAGAGCATTTCAGAAAATTAGGAAACACAACACACCTTTTAAGTCACTGGTTAGAAAACTAAAATGGAGTAGAAAATCCAGAACAATGGCGATGAACCCAACAGAGATGGATATATTGAATAGGACACGGGCCATGGTAGAAAATGGCTCTGACTATTTCCTGAATTTCTAATGAGGCTACTTAGAGATCCAGCCTCTTCAGGGCACTCAAACTCATTAAGCACTCAATACCTCTTTGTCTGGCCGTTGCCTATTTATGTAAATACCCAGAAAGCCTTAAAGGCATAGATCTGGTTTTATTTTTACGTGTATTCCTATTATCTCATCTGTGATGCTCTTCAGCTGTGTTGCTGATCAGTAAATGTCATTTTCATGTTAATCACTGAATCTGCAATAGGTTCTCCTATAGTTATAGTCTAATTAAATAAGGCCAAAATTTCATTGCACTCCAAAAGCACTTAAAGGGATATTGAACTTTTGCTAAACCCTTGACTCTTGTCGTTTCCCTAAGCATAATCGACGATGTTCTTAAATCACTCGTAATGACAATGCCTTCTATCTGGTAAATTTAAAATTTTCTCATTTTGAACTTTTGTTAAACCCACAACTCTGTTTCTCCCTTATCTCAACATTAAGTCACCATACAGCTCTTACAGCAGGCTATTGGCAGGCTGCTCATGTTTTTCCTTGTACATTACATCATGAGGTACATTTAAATTATCCAATGAATGTGTGACATCCACAACAGCCTCAATGAACGGATTGTTGTGTTTATATATACACTAGTATATACAGTATATATATATATACATGCACACTGTATACTGTATATGTACAGCACACACACACAGTATACAGTATGTCTGTCTTTTCAGTTCTGTCCCAGCCCTTTCTGTTTGTTAATTGTCTCCCAGGTGCTTGCTGTCTCCTAATCAGCCCTTGTGTATTTATTGTATGTTCCCCTGTGATCGTTGTTAGTTTGTCAAGTGTGTTACCTTGTTCCGAGCCTCCTGCTATCCTGCCCGCCTGTTTGTGTTTTGAGTCTGCCTGTCCCTGGATGTATTTCTTCTGCATTGGAATTGCTTTTGTTTGCCTATCTCCTATTCTGTAATGTTGCTTGCCCCTGCCAATGCATATGGAATACCTGCCAGAAAATATGATGCCTCAATACTGAGACCTATAACGAACCTAGTATTGAACCTGCCTACTCCCTTTGATTCAAATCTGAAGGTTTACTTACTTACTTGTGGTGTCAAAATGGAAACAAAAATAAAACACGCTGATTCAGCGAACCAGAGTTAAGACTGTAGACACTTTCGAAGAAATTTCTGAGAAACAATGGCAGGGCAGGTGAAAACACAATTTTGTGTCCCCTACAACAAATGGAGGACTAAATGTTAAAGTGAAGAACCCTCAGAGTTAAGGGCTTAACAAAATATATAGTCCTTTATTGATTCCTAGGACGTAATAATTTGCTGCATAGGGCCACTATTGCCAAGCAGTCACAAATAAGAGAGTGTAACATCAATAATTAGGTTGACCTAATAAAGTAACTGAAATTGATTATTGAGTAAATTATTTTTGAAATCATGTCTAAAAAGCTGTTAGTTGTGTGTCTAAATTTATGTTTCAGATGTCTGAGTGCACACACACACGCAACTAGGTGTCAGAATGAGACAACTATATGTGCGTTGTATGTGTTTGTACAGTAGGTGCATGACCATAAATGTGTGTCAGCTTGAATGCACATATAGCATGACTATCACTGTGTGATAGCGATGTGCTTGTGTTTGTGCTCATGTTTGACAGATGATTATCAGTGTGTGTGTGTGTGTGTGTGTGTGACTCTACCTGAATGCTTTCAGTCTGCAGGGAGCTAACAGACAGACAGGTAAACATCACGGCTGGGCACCCCGATAGTGTCTCCCTTCACGTTCTAATTAAAGAGAGGAGCAGACACCTCTAAAGGGAGTGTTGGTAACAACAATGCCCCTAATAAGAAGATAAGACAAGATACTCTCTCCCCACGTGCATGAAAACAATAGCAAGATGATGAGCTCATGTTTGACCACGGTGATCACTAAACATCTTTTCTCCTGGGCTTACGACCACAATGCTCCACTGTTGCGTTCAAAAATGTGGTTTGCCAAACTGAAGGGCCGAGTAACTTTCTTTCAAAGAGCGACCAACCTGATAACTAAATGAACGCCTTGCACAAGGGCACACAACACTTCTACAAGCAAAGCAATAGCTCGCTAACAACATGGTGCTATAATTCACAAGAAATCTAAGATAAATAGGCCCATACTGTACTGTACATGGCTTGTGTGCAAATTGTTGTTGTCAAAACAGGTACGACATACAGTGGAGATATCCCTGCCGTGTCTTCTCTGTTAAAGTATTCCGCAGCTAGAGGAGAACTCAGAATTACATAAACATAGGTAGGGAAATGAAAAGTGGCTGGTCAGAAAAGAAAAGTATCCCTCTGTAATGTGTTCTTGGCTCATTCAGAGATGACAGAATGGAGACGCGGTGAGGGAGCATTGTAAAAAGCAGTCTTTATGGGGATCTTCGCCCTGGAGGAATTTCAAAAAGGAATATTTTTACATTTTTTGGTGATTTGTGCACAATACCAGTTGTCTTGACTTTTTATCTAAACAAACCCACAGTGGTTTATTATAGGATATACTATATACGTTTGAGGGGGCAGGATAGGCAAGTTAGGATGGTTGAATCATATTCAAATCATTGTTTATATACATTTTTTTATCAATATAATAAATAAATAAATACATAAATAAATGAAGGCATGAAGGAAGGAAGGATAGATTATTTCAAAAGCATTTTGACATTTTGGGCCATATATGCCTTAGCTGTCCCTATCTTCTTCCCCACCTTCATTTTCTCTCTCTCTCTCTAGTTTCTTCTTACTTGTGTCTTCAACGAGAGTCTATTTTCTGTGTTCCTCCTCCAACCAGGGTATACTGCAGACTGGATTATTAATTACTGCTCCACGTCATCCACCAGAAAGTAATTACAACTCCGCTCCCGCTCTCGCTGCGTCTCCTCCACTCCCCCTCAGAATTATAAATAAATAATACTTTCTCTGATGAGACTATTTGAGTGTGTGAGACACAGAGAGAAATGAGGGATGGAGCTAGACAATTAAGGTTCAAACCTATTTATTTCTCCATTACCCACACTGGCACCTCAATGTGGTTTGGAGGTGTTTGCCATTTCCAAAATATTCGTTTGACATTGCATATTTGGTTTATTTTTGAATATAGTCTTTCCCAGTAACGGGGTGCAACATGGAGGTGTTTCCAACTCCAATCACGGTCTTGCAGCTACCCACAGGCAAACTATGACAGAGAGAGGGGGGAGGGGCAATTAGCATCAGCAAGAGAGTGAGAGATAGAGATATACTATTAAAGATGCTCTCCTTTCCATTCACCTATCTTTCTATCCTTTTGTAGAGAAACGGAAAGAAAGGCCTTCATAGATAGCTAGTGGTATGACTTCCTTGTGTGTGTGTGTGCACACGTCAGTGCGCCCTGCTGCCAATCTGCACGACACGAAGAGCAGAGCCTACTCTGTATGATATTTTAGTAACTGTCAAGTGCTTATTGATTGACTGCGGGGGATTAGGATGGGGAGATATGATAGTCAATAGAGAGCTCTCTCGCTCTGTGTGTGTGTGTGTGTGTTCTGCGCACGTGAAGAGCACATGGGAGTTCTTAGAGGTGACAATAATCAAATCACTTAATTCTGTCTCGTCTTACTTTTGCTCTTCACACCTATTGGGGCTAACATGCCCATGCTGTCTTCGGCCAATGTAGGCCTACACTGTAAATAGGACAGGACTATTATTGTCATGTTTACCACAGTTCAGTCCACTGTGTTCGTCTTGAGTTCATCCCAACTCCAATGAAAGATTTTCAAAAGAATGAAAACATTGTGAAATGACTAACTGCCTGGCAAACAAGCGTTATCTACACTCACATTACATATCAACTCTCTCTTGGATATAGCATTGCTTCAGTAGGACTTAAGTAATAATTTACTTTAGTTTTCTTTTCTATTAAAGTGTTATATGCATATCAGACAGACACAAACGGATGAGTTAGCCAATCATAAAATCAACAACACTAATAGTTTCAGCTATTTGCTTTAAAATAAAACATATGGTTCTGGCTTCTGTCTGAATCATAATAACACAATCAGTATCAGTATAGTATGCATGTTTGATTACCACTAAGACAGCTAGAACAAGGCAGCACAGCAGGTCTCGTTAGCTTGCGGAATACAATACAATTAACATCAATAAAAAACTGTTACCACACCATAGCATTTCAAAGATTAGTTTTACATCAAACGGCGCCCAGAACCGTCTTTGCTAAACATTACTATTGGCTCAATAAAGGCTTCCGGTTCACCGCACATAGGTGTGTGTGTGTGTGTGTGTGTGTGTGTGTGGGGGGGCCTTTTCATAAGAGCTTATTTTTTTGCACTGTAATAGTCTTTTTACAGCTGCTGGCTAATGTTGCCACAGGGGAAAGTTCCAGGTCTATAACGAAACACCTCATCCCATATGCAAGGGTGATATGAGAGGAAATTTGTCTGCTTCAACAGTGACAGGAGCAATCTGTACACCCGGGCAGTCCCAATGATGGAAGTCAATGAAAAACCCCCCACAGTATATTCAGGATTATGGTGTTGGAGCCCATTAAAAATCTAATGGGCTAGTCACATCAAATAGACTTGATAGAACATGTACAGACGCAGTAGCACAATGTGTGTGTGTGTGTGTGTGTGTGTGTGTGTGTGTGTATGCGTGCACACACAGACACACACAGACACACACGCACACAACAGAAACAAAAGCCATTATCATCAAAAGCTGGCCCATTATTCTCTGTCCAGTGGGCCTGTGTGTGGTTTGTGAGTGTGAGCAGTGTGCATGTGTGTGTGTGTGTGTATTAGTTGGTCGGTGTGCGTGTTTGAAGCTTAACCATAATGTCTCCAATCCCAACAGACTCTCAGTTCTGTAGGGTCCTCTTCAATGACTCCCATTGGCCTCTTTATTACAGCAGCCAGGAGGCAATAAAAACAGGCTTTATAGCACTCTATGAATTTTGCCATTCGCTCTGTATTGATAGAACAAACACTCAAACTTAGCTGCGAGGCGGAAATCGCTGCCTAAAACGATATTTATTTATGTTTAGAGGGAAAACTTACTTAATCAGCAATCGATAAAATGGCTTATTCCATATTTAAAATAATATATTGCAGAAGTCAATACAGTTTTTCTATCACATCAGCAACAATCGTGCGATAGGATATACTACTCATTTCAAATGGTTGATATTGAAACCCTTCAAATGTCAAGTAGGATAATAATATATGAAGTGCCACGAACCAGAAGGCTTTGTTTGAAGAAAAAAACATAATATTAATTATATAAAGTATATATATTTATTTATTTTATCGCTTGATACAAAATAAATCAATTTGTTCGGGAAGGATCTTCTTTTGCAGATTGCCGTATAATCGAATAACGTAGTGGGCACAGGTTTAGGAGCATGTATCTCCACTGAGTCTCCGGGCTCTCATCGGGAGGGAGACGAGCTACCGTACGTGCCTGCCGGCGTAAGCACACCCTCCCTCCCTCCCTCCCTCCATTCCTCTGTGCACCGCCTCTAATTCATCCCGCCAGTGTGTGCAATCTGCGCAAGTCATCCTTGATTAACCCCTCCTGAATGAGTCTAATTAGAGTCAATTAGCCCACGCGCGTGACACGTATCTCCATGCAGATGAGGTAGGCCGAGGCTGGGAGAGACGTGGGAGTAGACGGAGTGGAGTTACCCCCCCCCCAATCTCCCCTATCTAAAGAGGCATAGATCGCATTCGTCTTGGTTTGATTCAAATGGCTTCATTGCCAAGTGTAGAACCAGATATGGATAGATAACAGAAACAGCAGGAGGTTTAAAAAGACTGATGATACCCATCTACTGTAGATAGGTATGCAAATGATGTACATTGCATTAGCTTGCTACCATCTACCAAGAATTCTATCATCTCTTTATTCCGCTGGTTAGCAAAACAGATTTAAAGTGACTTATTGTGTTGGTTTTTAACATATTTTTAAACCTTCCATTTTAAGCAGGGTATTTCCATGTGCTGTGTAAACAGTATATGCGTAATACTAGAGTATAATTTGACTTTAATCACCAATAGCCATGAAACCCTTTTCGTTTCTTTAAGCAAAACCTAATGTCATATTTCCAGATGCAAACTGACACGAGGAACACAGATGAAGCGTTCCTTTTTCACCGCTCTGCTCCCTAATGGAACATTTATACACACTACTGCTTTAATACACTGCCTGGCCAAAATAAATTAAGTATCAGAAGCAGTGGTATGATCTGGAGTTGCTTCAACTGATTAGGTCTATAGGCTCAATTTTACTCAATGGTATGTGGCAATACAATTAAGTAATCTGAGTACCTGAATGTACTGTAGGTTACTGTATGGTCATCTTAATCAATCTTTGGATTTCTCATCTCTTATTCCCTGACGCACAAGTATTTGTACGACAAAGCAGGATTCATAGGGTTCAAATTGTAACAGAAAATCTGTAAAGAAAAATTGTTCCTCGTGGTTCAGAGACCATTCCTTCATGGATTGACCACCACAGACCTTAGCCTCAAGTATTTGGGATGTCCTGGAGAAGACGCTACGGAGCGGTTTGCCTCTCTTGTCATCAATACAAGATAAAAATGAGTGCGAATGGATGGAAATAAATGTCACAAAACGGTCTTCAGGTTGTCGATACAATGCCACAGTAAATGTGTAGCGTAATCAAAAATAAAGGTGATCCAACTAAAACATTAATTTGTTCTTTGGCCATGCAGGCTGTGTACTTCTCAGAAGAGAAATATAGGTCTATGCGGTTTGTGATTATATCAGAGATAAAATCATGACTTATCACACTGATTGCATATGACGTATTAGCCTATTTTCCCTGTTTGTAGTGTTTCTTCTGTCTGGCTATGCACGGCCTCAGTGTGTCTGCATCCACTCTACCACCCCGGGCTCTGCTGAAAAGGCCTCTCCCAGCCCTCCCCTGCTATCAACCAGCCACCAGGGGTGGAGAGGTCCACCTGAAGAGCCTACTCAGCCAGCCTGATGATTGCCTTAGTCTATCATCAGCCAGAAGATTTCTATTATTTCAGATGGATGATTGGCCTGGCTAGCTGCCGGCTGCGGCAAAGCAAGCTCATTTTATAGTGGTTTGAAGTGCGGGCCATGCTGTATTGGAGGGAGGGAACACAAATCAAAATGCAGGGGTTGACGGGGGGTGGGGGGGTTGGGGGGAGGTTTGTGATGGTTGCTAAAATAATGGAGCTGAAATGGTCGTAATGACAAACTGACGCGGACGTCGGATGCATTATGCACGCCTCACGAGGTTGTTAATGTAGACTGCCTCTATTTCCGACAGTAATTTAACTGGTAATGGGGAGCGCTTTTCTGCTAAATAAATCAAGATTGAAACAAGGACTTTGTTGTTTCTCGTTTCCCCAGCCCAAAACACCACATCCAATTCCCTGTTATTGTGTAATGGCCATTATTTCCCTGCCTATTTGATTCACTGATATTACACTGTTTTGCGGTGGACAGCAGTCTAACATTTGCCCCCAGCAGTTCATCCAACAGATCTTTCAACATTTTGGACTCAACATTATGTTGTCTGCCTTTTTTTATATATTAGTCAGGCACACTGATAAATATGATGATGAAATGAACCCTAATTTCGAGAGATAAGGTATAATCATCTATCAATTATCATTTTAATTATTGAGAAAAATATGTTGCTTTAAATGTGGGGTGATTGTAAGATAATAGTTTTTGTCAAATTCAGCTAAAATGTCATCACGGTCTGCTGTCCATTTTGTGTGAAAAATAGTCTAGTGTTTCTACAGCCTTGGTTTTCTAAATGGAAGAAAAAGCAAAAAGTGGTGCAGACCGCACCACACAACACTATCCCAGCCTTCGTTCTGTGTCTAATTTGGGGGGCGGAGCTTCTGAGCACCTAAGGGAGAGATGTTTTGGTTTCAAAGAGCAATGCTTACACCACATTTCTTAACAATTTGCTATTGAATTCTATAAATTAATTGTTAACCACTCACACAACATACATTTGTTGTCAGGTGCAAAAGCAATCCAGATGATTGCCATCAATTTCAACTGTGAATGATTAATCACAGTATTAGCAATATAGACTGACACTATTTTAAGCTTAGCCTGTAGTCATTTTGTGCTCATCTGAAATATAAAACCTGGAATCAATAGGAACTTAATCTGACCAAACGTGCTCTCCACCAAGCATCTGTAGATACACTGAGTAAACAGGACACGATAATGAAAATAATAACTTAAATAAATTAAGAGATCGTCAACTCCTTTTATTCGATTCTGCCTTTTTTAAACTTTCTTGCACATACCCTGCATTTGACTCTCTCTCATGTATAATTTGTTTATATAGCCGAGGTGCTTTGAGCTGCTCTGAGGCTTGTGCCATCACTAATGTCATCTGCAATGATGAGACTCCTTTTACTTAAAAGCCTGTCACAGAAGCGCGATATCCAGTCATTTCATTTGTAGAAAACAAAGTGGAACAGCGACAACTTCAAGTCTGCAGAGAGAGAGAGAGAGAGAGAGAGAGAGAGAGAGAGAGAAAAAGAGAGAGAGAGAGAGAGAGATCTGGTGGCACTTTCGTCTGCAAATCATTTTACTGACACCTTTGAAGTGCCGTTGTGCCCCTGGAAAATGATACGGGAAGCCCCGATGTTTCAGGGATGAAAGAGAAGTCAGCCCCCATCAACTTTTGACCCCTGCACTGAGGAGATCAGAGAGGGGTTTTATTGCCAGCTCCTGCTGAGTTTAATAAACGACAGTGAGTTTTTTTTCCTTTCCACATTTAATTCACAGGACACAATCTCATTATAGGCAGCTGCTGATGTCAGTCATGATAATACGGATGATTGTTATTGTCCCAATTTGTACTGAGGGTTAGGCAACTCTTCTTTGCCTCATTACAATGACAAATCACTGTAAGCATTGCATTATGTATGTGGCTGAAGGGTATACAATGATAGGTTAGGGGTTTAGGCTGATGGACTTCCAACTAAAAGGCTCTGGGTTCGATGATGTGTGTGGCACTACTCTGTTTGAATTGACATAATGGTAATTCTGTGCTCTACGCATTATAAAGTTCAGTGATTTTCAAATTGGGAAATACATGGAGGCACTACAGGCCGGGCATAAAGCAATAAGTTCACATACACTCACCTAAATGATTATTAGGAACACCTGTTCAATTTCTCATTAATGCAATTATCTAATCAACAATCACATGGCAGTTGCTTCAATGC
>JAODLL010000094.1:0-14331 GCA_026546735.1 Forbesichthys agassizii | reverse complement strand
TGCCTCTCATAGTCCATTGACGGCACTATTTTTTCAGATCGGAGCATATAGTTATAGGTATATTTTTCCGAGTCGACAATACATTTAGCAAATCGACTCATTTAGTAACCGGTGACGTTGGTTACGTCGACTAATCGTCCCAGCACTAGTTCAAACCCTGCTAACTCCCCGCTGAAGTGTCGAGGTGTCCTGAGCAAGACACCTAACCCAACTGCTCCCGGTGGTCAGGTATGGCCTTGCATGGCTGACACCACCACCAGTGTATCAACGTGTGTGTGAGGCTACACTGCAGTGCTTTGAGAGGCCGTTAAAAGTTGGAAATACTCTACATAAAGACCCTCTTGACCCCCGACCTCTGACTACACGCCAGGCTGTCTTGACCCTGACCTCCAGCCACTGACCCTTGACCCCTGACTCCCAGTTACTGACCCGTCGATGATGAGGCTCTCGTAGGTGGCCGCCTTGTCGCACACGGGGCAAATCCAGGTGGGCTTCTTCTCGTTCATCTGCAGGTAGAGGGCGGCGTCGAAGCACTGCAGGTGGGAGCAGGTGACGGCCCGACAGGGCACCGCCAGGCGCATCTTGCCCAGCTGGAGGGGGAACGGGGTTAGGCTAGTGACATGCCAGCGCCTAGTGCCATCAATGTTATCTAATATCTATAGGGCTGCACCATTAACCGCATCGCAATCGAAAATGCAATGTGGCGTTGTGCGGTAATGTGTAACTGCATAAGCCTGAGATTATTTATAAATAAACAAGCTGCGTGTATTTGCTGCATGCAACACTCATAATAAAGGTGACTGTCAGATATTGAGATATAGGTATCCTGTCAACTTAGGCCCCCCTGCCTTGAGAAGCGCAACGAGTTATTAAAACCACGCCAACCGGGGCTCAACCGCAGTAGAGTTCTTCATTTACCTTGCGTGAAGACGGCTCATTGCCTGTCTATTTTTGTCTCCTTAACGGCTCGGTTAAAATTTCCGTGTTCGGGCAGATAGACAACTCTGTCGACTCATATCATTATTTTGAAAATGGATGCAAACTAGCATGCAGAGGCTGAATTGATGCCCAAAAAAAATGCAATGTTTGGTGTTGTTTTGAGATCAGCGATGTCGCAGAAAGGTAGGCTACTGTGTAAAACATGGTTGGACTGCCCATCCTGAGAATAGGTAGATTTCCCGAATGGCCCGAAGACAGCTTAGTCCGTGGTACCATACAAAAAAAAAAGTGTAGCATTTATTATTTCCATCATATAGGGGAATATTCAATTGTTCCTGAGTCCAAATTTAGTAGCCTATAGATTAAAGTTTGATGGGCTGGCAGAAAAACCTTTTGCATAAATGTAAGATATATATAATTTCGAGACTTAATTTAATTTAAGTGGTTTGACATGACCTTCTACCACTACATATCACACTGGGCCACCAGCAACAATGAATGATCTGCTCATGAAATACAGAAGGTACTCTCCTCTAGCCTATATAGTTAGCCTAGTGAAACCATAATGATCTTGCAAGCTTCAGTCTGAGCCATGAGAATCAGCCTGGAGAGGCAAATCATGGGTCTGTGACCAACTTACCATCCACTATCGTACTATTAGCTATGGGCTGCGACAGCGAAAGCTACTCGAAAACAACAATGACAGACAGATGGTTCATCCAATCAACTTCTAATTTCAACTTCTATTTTTTTTTAAAGTTAAAACCGTTTTGATGGACGATTTCCCAGATGGATTTGTGTCTATAAATCCATGTGTGTACTTACCGGACACATGAGGGACACTCTTAGACTAGTCGTAGCAATCTCACTGTCAGGGTCGGCCGTCAGCTTCTCCTTGACTGACAGGAAACACATCACAGAATGAAAAAGGTGGACCAAGTCTGTCACTCAGCGGTCAGTCTAATGGGCTGAACCAGGGGCCCCAGACCTCGGCCCCAAGAGTAGCCACACCTTAAAAAGTGCCTTTGGGCTGTACACTAGGGGTACACAATATATCGACTCAGTATCATCATCGCAATATCATATTGTGAAATATCATATAGAAAATGTTTCAGGAAGTGCAATATTCAGTTTTTTAGGTGGAGAGATGTGTCCATTGGCTGTTTTACTTATTTGTGTTTGATTTAGACAGAACAGTAAGATGTGTGGCTGAGGAAGCTCATGACATAATAGAGATGAAGAGGAAACATTAGTGGCCAAAATGAATGCCTCCTCAGTAGCTTGGAATTACTGTTGTTGTCCCAGTCCAATATGACTGTCAGTTGAAAACGTGTTTTTTTGATATGCTATGAATATATTTTGATGCATTTTCCCATAACCTCTTTTTTACTTATGTTTACATATTTATTATAATTTTTAAGTAAAAACAGTGTGTGTGTGTGCACGTGTGTATGTGTGTGTGCAAGTGTGTATGTGTGCGTGTATTTACCGGACACATGACACACTCTTAGATTAGTCGTAGAAATATATTTTTTATGTAGATGTTTTAGAGAATCGCTACAGTATTGCCCAATGTAATATTGCGATACCTGGGTGTATAGTCATCTCCTTACAGCCCTACCAAGCGCTGCATATGCTTACTGAGGGCTCGGGAATGGTCCGGATTCCTGATTCCCTTCATCCTCAGCCTCTGCAGGAGCAGGGGGGAGGTCAGCTGCCTCACCAGGTACACCGACAGGGAGTAGGTCTGATCCATGTGGACACACATGGGGGGGGGGGAAGACGATGGATCACACACACAGAGACACACACACACACGTCAGATTAACCCAGGACCTTTTGACCAGGAGGATCTCCAGTGACTCAAGGTGCTCTATGATATTGTAAACATGAATCTAGCAGCAAGCAGCTGCTTTCTACTGCATCTGCATGTAAAGATATATAGTGATCATTCAGACTAAGACCTTCCTTATGGCCTCTGACAGACTGGTATAGCACAACAGAAGATGATTACAGTGTTTGGGGAGAGAAGGCATTTTTACTTTTGCAATCTCAGGCGCCCACGTTACTGAAATCTGATTGGGCACCGCAGAAGAGAGGCGGACCAGGGAGGTGATGTTCAGAGGTCTTCCTGGTCTCTTCTGCTCCACGCCGTTCTTGGCCGGCGGTGCAAAGCCCTACAGAGGACACACACACACACACACACACACACACACACACACACAGGGTACAGAGGCCTTAGCCTTGCGTTGGCCTTGTGTGTGACTGACGCCATGCTGCCATGACAACACAATGGCTCTTACGGGCAATGGAAAAAGCTTCCCGTTGACTTTTATACAGAGACTGTTGGGGTAATTGTCCTCTTGTGGGCAGCTGGTCTCAGACAAGCAAAACCTGAGAACACAGAACATGTTGAACACAAACCAGCCACAGGCAACACAGGTAATGGGCCACCGGTAATGGAACACAGGGAACACATGCAACAGAACACAGGTAATGGAGCACAGGTAACACAGGCAACAGAACACAGGTAACACAGGCAACAGAACACAGGTAACACATGCAACAGAACACAGGTAATGGAGCACAGTTAACGGAACACAGTAGAACCTAGTTCAGAGAAACACCCCCATATGTGCTCACCTCAGCTGAATTTGAACCATGTAGTCTCTTCTCCCACCTGGTAAAAAATCCCTTTCAAAGAACAGGAGAGCAGTTAATGATCGGTCGCCGTGACGACCACAGGCTATGTTACCAGCGGAGCTCCGAGAGGCAGACTACCTGGATATGCACACTTCTCGGACCTGCTGTGGCGTCAGAGCAAAGATGAAGTACTTCTCCTGGTGGTATCTCTGCACTGTGCTCGCTCCTGGGGAACGCACGCACGCACACGCACACACACACACACACCTGGGCGTGAGGGACCACGGCAAGCGTATTCAGCGTGACGCAACGTGACCTCATGCAGAGGGGCCCAGCCTATGGCATGGCCCTGGTACCTAACGTAATGTGCCATCATCGGAACAGCACTGAAAATCATAATCACGATTATTTAGCATTACTCCACTGAAACACAATGACAGTTTCTTCAACTGAATGTCCCTCCTGTTTATGTTTCCCTTTCACCACAGGAGTGGCAAAGGTGCCATTCAGAACACAAGGCACAAGGGTTGACTTGCTAAACAATGACATTGTCTTTGTGATTGTTAGGAGGCAGAAGTGATGCGATTCAAATGTAAGGTAAAATGTAATGTAGGTAAATTACTGTATTTTTACAGCGCTTGTCCAGCCTAGCGGCCACTCAGAGCACTGTGTAGCCTCATATTCACCCACTCACACACACATCCATACACCGACGGTGATGGCTGCACCCCCCCACCCCCCTTCCCCGGTGGCCTGGTCTGCTCTGGGCTGTGGGGTCCTACTACAAGCGGCTTCAGATGAGGTCAAGGCAGGCCAACCTAGGCTGGAGGGCTTGATCAAGACGTCCAGCAAGTCATAGAAGGGCAGCGGCTTCATCTGCACATCTGGGTGCACCGGGGGGACCAGGGGGGCGGGTTGCTGCAGATTCATAGCTGCTCCGGCCGTGTCCAAGAGCAGGCTCAACCGCGGCGCCGAGCGTGCGTCACCGTGGCACCGGCCTACTGTCTTTGGAAGCTGGAAGGGGCCGTCGACCGTGGCGATCAGTGGCTGCTCGGGGGCAGCCAGCAGCTCCTCAGCCTGGCTCTACTGCTGCCGTTGGGGGCCGGTGGGGGAGGTAGTCACTCTGAGCCGGTGATGCAGTGACACTTGCAGCTGGGACACTGGAGCGCTACTGCAAGCTCTGGCGAACAGTGGGAGACAAGCGGGTGATTCAGCACTGCAGCCATCCGACATTGTGGCAAAGGTAAGACTAACACCCACGAATGCTAAAGCAGGGTCCCCACTACAAGTGACATGTCAAATGATGTTAAGTGATAGGATTATATGGAGGTCCTTGGAAAATGTTCTCCCCTGTAAGGGGACTCTGGCCCCAAAAAGTTTGAACTGCAGGGCCTATTTGCATAAGTAAGGTAAAGTATAACACTTTATTGACCTAACACCAAATGCTCCACAGGTCAGGGTTGAAAGCATCGCTGTGGTCAGGTGTGTTTTGGGTTCTCTGAAGCCATGTGTTGATGTTGACCCATGGCTGCTAGCCTGAGCCTGCACTTACTGATCCCGTCAATAGGTTAGCATAGGTTAGCATATTCAGCTATTGAACATTTTTTTATTATAAGTCTAAAAGGATCAAACTGAAAGACTACTAAATACTATTCATGCATTACTTTCATTATCTTTTCATCCATGTGTAAAATCCCTTAACCATAACTTAAGGAGACATTACCATCTGAGAATGTCACTGGTGATGAAATACGACATGTGGACCAAATCCAAGGACCTTCTCATTCCCAAAGACAGTTCCACTGCCCGTATCTCTTGCTTGCTATATTTGCCCTGCAAATAATGAGAAATGACATCAATTACACACCTCCTATTTATATGCAAAAAATAGATGATACATAATATATATAATAAAATAAAAAGTATATAAAGTCTGGAATTATGTAAAGACAAAAATCTTTAAATCTACACAATCTATATAATTTTGCCTATTAAAAATAAATGTATTCTACAGAAAAGTATGCAAAAAGTATATAATAAAAACAAATAAATAATACAAATAAAATAAACCCTTCTGTTTTACGGTCCATGCTGGTAGGTACTACTTATGTATTTATTATGTATATAATATGTATATAATTTTTTTGTACAAATACATGTGTGACCATTATGCATCTAAAATGTTAGAATTAAAAACCCATTATATATTGCATGAGAAAACTGATGAATTGTCAGGTGTTAAGCAGGGCTTATTGATCAAGGAAATAAAATTGTGCTTACAGGAAATCAAATATTAACTATTGTATTATTTAAAAAAAAAACTAAAGTCTACAGCTTTTTCTATATAAGGTAAAAAAATTGAATTGATTCTGCTGGTGACTGAACAATCTTTCTATGGTTATGAAGTAATAGAGATTCACCATACTTTGACTTAAAATTATAGGCTACTACATTATCAATTGCATTAAAGTCTGAATTTAATTTCAAACAGGCAAACACAGGATACTTCAACAGGTTGTTTGGTGTACTGTGCAGTTCACAACAACAACATTTAACAAAATAGTTTCGCCGTTTTCAGAGTTGTGGACAGCTACACATCCTTTCTTTAGTTAGGAGACAAATGCAGATGCTAGCTAGCTAGAGAGCGCTAAGTCAAAAAATATGTACATTGCCTCACATAGATTTATTACTATTAACAAGAAATACAATAAATACAATTTACTTATGTCATCACTATGGATAGCGTAATTTGGTCAAAATGCAGCGAAAAGCAATATAGCTTTTAGGGACATAATTAGCATGTTAGCTTGTAAGCAGTAGTGCTAGCAAGATACCAGTAGGGAATCGTAGCTGGCTCGATATGTGTAGTGATTATTGCATATGCAACTTTAGTTCAGGCACAGTAGACTAATATTGTGACCTTCAACACATTAGAATGCGCTTTAATATGCACCCGAGTATATTACATTAGCTTTATTATTAAAGTGACGTCGGAAAAAGTAAGTAAAAGCAATTGTTGTTCTTTTCATACCCGAAGCTGGTCATGATCTGCCATCTTCTTTCGCCGACGTCATTCTTCCTCTGTTATGCATTCAATGAAACGTAACAAGCGCTAGGTGCATTACTGCCCCCTCTGCTTTGGAGCATGGACCATCATCTGCCGTAGGCTACTTGCAAGTCTGATAAAGAATCAAAATGATTTATGCTGCTCTCTCTCTGTGTTTTTGACCAATTAAATTGGAAATGATTATATGAGTGGGTTAATAATATTAATACACATCACTGGTAATCATTCATGCTAATAAACATTTAAGATTAGGCTAAATAAATGTCCGTTGAACTGTGATGATAATCCATGTGGTAACTTTTAAGGTAATGCATAATTGAACATGATGCATTACATGACACCCTTAGTTACAACTGGGGGGAGACATTGAAAGTGGGGGGCTTTGTTCTCTTTCCCCAGAACATTTTGAGAAACAAACACATTCCGGTGAATTCTTAGAGAATAATTTGTGCTTACATACAGTATGTGGAGGAAATGTCTATTTATATAAAGGATAACCTTAAATACAGGAACCCTGGACAAATCACAAAAATATAATGCAGTAAGGCTTATCAAACATTCAATGTATAGGCATCTAGGCCTTTTTCATGTTTTCAACAAATGGCATGATTACCACTTCTTTCTCCTTTCCTTTGTGGGAAGTAAATTACTATTATTATAGGCTATTCATGTCCAAAAAAAAAAACATATCTCATATGCTATGGTTATGAAACATTATCCTCTGGTGAGCATATATTTCATATGTTTAACATATGTAGGTATGATTTACAATTATGTCCATTTCTTAGAGGGACACAAATATGCACGTGACATATTCATGTCAGTAATTAAGTAATTTATTTTCATTATTAACCCCTGGACTTTAATAAGTCATATGGTCATGTTAAAACCTTATGCACATTCAAAACATCTGTGTTTTGGTATGATCTAGGCTAAACTATAGCTGACGTAAAACAAGTCTACACATTTTAACCAATTAAAATGCTCAGGGAGCATCAGGGAGTATAGGCATTCTAGGCTACAGCTACTGTACACTGTCAAGCAGTTCAATGAGTGTTATGACACGCAAGGGCTACTCTGAAATCGCATGGGCAGCCCCAATTGGTCGTGTCCCCTGCATCCCCCCTGAAATCTATGCCTATGCTGAATAAAGACTCTGGTGTTTCTACACAGCCCTGGTTCTGTAAATGGGAACACAAACAAAGTGGTGCAGACCGCACCACACAACACCGCCCCCCCCAGCCTTTGGCAATGTGTGTGTCCAGTGTGTGGGGCGGAGCTTCTGAAGGAGCGCCCTATGGCAGAGAAGGGAGCGGTGTTTTGATTTGAGTTCAAATATCAACAGTATCGCTGACTCCAGCTTTAATGTTCACCCACGTCACATCACAGAGCTAACTGATTGATATACTGTATGAGGGACACACCAACGCTAGACTGAACCTAGGAAAAAAATAAATAGATTGAAAAAAAATAAAAAATAAAAAATAAAGTTAAGTAAAATAAATGATCTCAAAAGAGGGGGGGGGTGATTTTGTTTTTTACTAAACTGGGGGGGATGTACCCCCCCCCCCCCCCCCCCCCCTTCCCTACTGCGCCCCCGACTGTAAACATGAATATAGCAGCAAACAATTAGATGAACAGTACTGGAGTAATGGTGGCCTGAGCAAAGTAAGCATGAATGAACCTTAGTTATCCAAGCTGTTGGTTTTTATAGCTAGCCGACTGCATATGCATGTTGGTGCATGTGTGTGGATATGTGGGGGGTTGGCCCACATCATAGGTTTTGGTTTTGGATGCTTGTGTGTGTGACATCTAGTGGCAGAATGTAATATAGACCCACTATCACACACTTCTTTACCTACACTCACGCAACTATTGCCTAATCAATGCCCGGAAGGCAAATGATAACCATGACAACTGTTGGAGTGGAGCAGTATGTCATGCGTTGTGACAGGGAATCGCTATAGGCAGGCCACAGCTATAGGGCGTGCCCTGCTCAGCACGCCAAGCATTGCTGTGGTATTACTGCTGTTAACAACTGTCCTCCATTTTGTTGTGTGTTAGCGTTGTGTCACTGTGATACATGTCCTCTTTCCTCTGTGATTAGTGTCCCATAAACCTCAGAATTATTACCGTGTCACAGCAGGTTTCTAGCTAGTTATTGGAGATCAGATCAACTTGATTGACATTCATTTATTTGAGCCAATAGAGACACAAGGTATTCCTTTAGATTTCGGAAACATTGGACCCAATGTCTAGGATTACATATTTAATTGTTATAAGCATTGTGGACTTGACATGATATTGTACACATTTACAGTATGTACTTTGTGTCTATGTATTATACTTTCTAAAAATGAAATGATGTTATATTACCTTGTTTTTTATTTTATTTGTATTGATATGGACCTAAGAGTCTGCAATAACGTTAAACTGAACAAAATAAATATTCAATTTCTAAGCGAAATACAACGAACATAGTATACAGATCTATTAAAGGTGCAGCTGGCTCTATATACTGTACATATCAATAGAATAATAGTCTTTTAGAATGACATGTGAATTTGTATTGCATTGTATTACACTGTGATAGCTGTAATACAGCAGTAACATGTTTTATAGTAAGTATGACGGCAATTACCACGTTACTGTAATCGAATATAATAAAACAATAAGTGCACTTTATGTAGTACAGCAAGTTTATTGATAAAACATGTACAGTATTACTGCATAATGTAATGTTAGCAGATATAATGGGAGTCAACAGGTCTGTGGCGGCAGCTGTCCGGCCACTAGGGTTGGCTTTCTTCTTTAGTGTGTCTGCTGTGGAGATCATTCTGTTGACTGCTAGTATTGCTGATTTATGGGGGGATGTATAGGAAGGGGTGAGTTAAGATGATTTAGGGGCCTTCCCAAACCACTTTTATTATTATGTTTAATAATAATACTAATAACATTATTATTACTATTATAATAGTATACTATATACTATCTCTCTATAATGTCTCCCAAGGCAAAGTGGTCTCAGGGGAGGGGCCAGACTAAGAATGGTTCCAAAGACCCTTAATGGAAAATCAGAAAAGATTAGAAGTTAAGCCAGGCCCAGAGGGAGGGCTCGCTGGCGAACGCCTGCTGGCTGGGTTTGCCAGCGAGCCCAGCCAGGCACAGCCCGAACAAGCAAGGTGGCACCATCCCCGTCTTCATCCTATGGGCCCACCACTCGTGGGAGGAACCGCGGTGGTTGACAACACTGTGACATTGGTGGCAGCGAAGTGTGGGGGCCTCTACGGACCAGACCCAGGCGGCAGATGCTAGCTCTCGGGACATGGAACATCACCTCGCTGTGGTGGAATGAAACGGAATTTGTGCCGGAGGTGGAGCGCTACCATTTAGATCTGGTGGGGGGCTTACCTCTAAGCACAGTCTATACCGTCACCTATGGTCATGAATGGTGGGTCATGACCGAAAAACTAGAGCACAGGTACAAGTGGGCGAAATGGGTTTTCTCAGGAGAGCATCTTCATTAGCGATAGGGTGAGAAGCTCAGCTATCCGCGAGGAACTTGGAGTAGAGCCGCTGTTCCTTTGCTTTGAAAGGAGCCAGTTAAGGTGGTACGAACATCTAGTAAGGATGTAAAGACCCAGGACTAGGTGGAGAGATGATATCTCCACACTGGCCTGGGAATGCTTCGGGATTCCCCAGGCAGAGCTGGTTAATGTGGCTCGGGAAAGGGAAGTTTGGGGTCCCCTGCTGGAGCTGCTGCCCCGCGACCAAGCTACATATAAGCATATGAGCATGGATAAATGTATATATAGTAATCCCTCAGTGATGGGCTGTGTGTAAACCTGAGCACTAAATAGCCTACCAAGGGAACTAATTTCACAAATTGGACAAATAATTATTGACAAATAAATATATTTATAAAGTGGTTTTGAAAAAATAAATTAAAAAAATCAACTAATTGGTTTCAGATAGGTGTACTCACTTTACATTTACACTACATTTAGGCCATATCATTTAGCAGACGCTTTCTAATCGGCTAACCTACATTTGTCATAAACAGTAGAAGAGATACACCAGTTGTCTATAAGCAACCTTCTGTTAGAACGACTCACTTAATTGTCAGTAACTCGCCCAAAGTTGAGCAATGCGTAAGCCTTCGTACTCTGACATGAATATTCTTTATATACGATTGTGCATTGTGACCGTATAGCCTGCTCTGTGAGTTCTGATCATAGGTTAAGGCACTTTCAGTAGCTCCAGGAATCAGGAAGGACCGGGCAGCAGAAGGTATGTAGTCGGCGCGCTGTGTATGCTGGGAGCACACAGTAGATTCAAGATGGCGGCGAGCAGGAGGCTGCACAAGGTAAATCTCCCGATAGCGTTATTTTCATGTATCAACTAAGATAGAACAACGATGGATCAGGTTTTGGGTTAACACCCTCTTTTAATTACACAACTGAGTGTATACTGCGATACGCGGCGATACCGTTGATGTCTGTGGGTTCGTTCTGCAATTCCCTCAAAATCGAGAAGTCACTCCTTAGCACTAGCCGCCGGCTAACGGAGTATTTGCCATCAAAGCACCGGCAACAGAGGCCGGAGAAAGTCGACAAGGAGGCTCTTAGAGACGACCCAGGTCGGCTTTTGTCCGCTAAGGCTAGCCCTCTGGTAGTAGTCTCGGTGCCCGTGGTCGAATCGACTATTCCCCCGTGAACTTGGCACTCTTAACGGCGTACGTTGGCTTCGTCCAGCTAGCTGGTTTAGCTTAGTTTAGCTTAGCCGTTCATTTCCGCTGTGGTGTTAGCATGTTTGTATTAGCCAGCTAGCTGCCGTCGGCTAAACGAGCTTTTGTAGTTATTCGGCGTGTGATGGGCGTTGGTGGCGATACTGTTTTGGGGAAAAGCGAATTACTTTCGTTTGCTAGCATGTTTTGGTGGCAGCTGTGAATTATTTATAAGATCCGTACGATAGTTCGTAGTCTGTCTGTCAGCGATCAATGTTAGCCGACCTAATAAACGTTGACCGCGTCATTGTAAGTTTACTACCAGTACGGTACCGGTATCTGTAGTTTACCGATTTAAAACGATTAGATAATAATTTGTTTCCCAGTTACCGCACTTGTGTTCAATGTATGGTATTTTCGATTACGTTTATGTTTGCTTTTTATTGCGTAACGTACTGGGTCTTCCAGTTAAACAAAACCGAAAGCAAATAAGCTTGATCTATAAAGATATTCTAGTTTGTCATTACTACATTACCGGTAGTATACTATTCGCATATTGCTAGTGTTACCTGCGATGTAACGTCACAGACAAACACCATCTTAACTCTGAACCAAAGCCATACCTGCACGTTTGTTGCTCCTGTCGCATTTGTACTCAATGTGAGCTCATTTTTCACTCCACCTGCAAGTTCTGCACCTCTATGTAAACAGCACAGCCTTGGCTAGAAGGAGGGATAACGCAAACAATTATTTTTGTGTGTATATTTTTTATATATATGTATAACAAAGTTCTAATTTTATATATAATAAAAAACCCAAATTTAATTTCCTTGATATTTTAATTTCCAAAAAATGAAAATAAAAAGGGAGAATCTATATTCACAACATGCTAACAAGTGCCCACAAGTGTTATACAAATGGGGGAAAATGTGTGCTCCACATGCTATACATGTACAACCTGTACACACCAGGCGTTTCTAACTATTTACACAGGTTTCAAAGCCATTTCCCAATGCAGGTGAACAGCTCCTATCTAAAATCCGGCACAGTGCCAAAATACACCTGCACTCCCATGCAGACGTGTTTTCATCAAGAACTCAACTGTGGTGATGAGGATGATGGTGGAGAAGAACAGGGCATTCCACCTAAAGTGAAAGGTTCTCTGTTGTCACCAGATATAAAAAAATATATATAAGTTAAATAATATAATAATCAAAGCGCAGCAGTGAAGTAATAGTTGAGCCTCATGAACTACTACAGAGCTATAATAAATAATATAACATAATATAGTTATACATAAATACGCAGCAGTGAGGTTATAGTAGCCTACAGCCACAACTACTACAGAGAGCATGTAACATGGAGATGTGCATATTATACAATTTATAATAGTATCAATATAGTACATCAGCATATGGTTAACATGGTAGATAACACGATCAAATATACTCACTAGTCCTCAAGTCGATCCTGGCCCTCTTCAAAATACTTGTCTGGAGCTGAAATGACGTCTGTCACTGCCAAATGCATCTTCTGTAAACGTGGATATGACTTGTTCCGCAGGTTTTTTAATTTGGCCATGTTGAACTTGTTGGTTGTTTGATATGCTTTTCTTTATGTTCTCTCTCTGTAAACAATATTAAACATTATAGACAGCTATTATGAGCCTCTGCATTTCAGTTGATTTGCTCATTTCTTGTCACGTTGATTGGCTCACCGCAGAGCCAATCAAGGCATCACGGTTGCGCTGAAAAGCACAGTGTTTAGTGTTTTTTTTATTGGATGGGATACCTCAAATGGTATATGATCGAGGAACACGTAGATCAGACCTGTATAATGTGTTTTTTTTATGAAACATCACTACTTTACATATTCATTTTTGTCCCCAACGGATGCCTTCGGTTTACGTTATTAGTTCAAAGACCCTCGGAAATTTCAATCTCCGACAACAAATTACATTTTTACCATTTCTGGATAGAAAAAGCGTAAAATGTGAAAAATTGCAGATCTATTAAATAAAACGGGTAAAATTGGCGATCTATTAAATAAAACATAATTTTTCATCCAGCCTGTGTGTTTTGGGCTTAAGAGGGTTAAAGCAAGTGATATTTTTGTCAATTGATGTGGATATTAGCATGCACCCGTACACTTCTGTCTGTACAGTTTCCTCATCACGTAATTCTATTTCTTTCTTTCTCCAAGGAACTTGAAGAAATTCGCAAGTCTGGAATGAAAAACTTCCGAAACATTCAAGTGGATGAATCAAACATATTGACATGGCAAGGGCTCATTGTTCCTGTAAGATACGTTTTGCCCCCTATAGTCACTCATTGTTTCATCTGTTTATGTCCGCTTCCATACTAAGCTCTCCCTTTGCTTTCAGGACAACCCCCCCTACGACAAGGGCGCGTTCAGGATCGAAATAATTTTCCCGGCAGAGTATCCTTTCAAACCTCCCAAGATCACGTTCAAGACAAAGATCTACCACCCGAACATCGACGAGAAGGGCCAGGTGTGTCTGCCTGTCATCAGTGCAGAGAACTGGAAACCAGCCACCAAAACTGACCAAGGTGTGTATGGTTGCAGCCCCGGTGTCAGACTAGCTGAAACACAGCAGTGGACGATCGCATGCCACTCAGCTCTGCTGCGCTTCCTTGGGTGGACTGGTGGTTTTTGGCACAGATGTAAAGGCAATGATATATAAACACATCACACACACAGTTTTACAAACAGTTGGTTGTGTTTTAATTAAATTCACAAGGGGTTTAAAATAAATACAAATAATTTCTATCCACCCATCTTCATCCGCTTATCCGGAGTTGGGTCGCGGGGGCAGCAGCTTCAGCAGAGGACCCCAAACCTCCCTTTCCCGAGCCACGTTGGAAAGCTCTGACTGGGGGATCCCGAGGCGTTCCCAGGCCAGTGTGGAGATATAATCTCTCCACCTAGTCCTGGG